>LPNX010339202.1:155000-170346 GCA_001517045.1 Pseudotsuga menziesii
GTAGCTCTTTAGTGTTTTCTCTCAAATCCATCATTGAATGTTCTGAAACTTGTTGATTCTTCTTTCCTATATTCTCAAACTCAGGTTTGTTCTCACTTGTATTCTCAAACTCATCTCCCAAAATGTCTGACAATTTTGAATGTAAAGACTCTCTCTTTGAGCCCTTTGACACACTCCACATATTAACCTCTGCTCGATCATCTAAGCAACTTGTCAACTCACCAATGTTTGGTCCAAACAAGTTTCCTTCAGTGGTTAGATTCTAGGATGAAACCATGTGGGGGTAAAATCTTGATAACCGGCATTCTAGGACTAGTAATTGTCCAAAAACAGGGTACAGACTAGAGTGTAATGTGTAGTCATGTGCATCTCCATGAGGTAGATCACTTTAGTTATTTTAACCAATTACATAGTTAAACCAAAATTTTCTCCGTATCTTTATTTATGTAAAGAGTCTTCATTTTCTTGTATAATTTTTTTCTGGACATGAACAAAATTTAATATAAAAAAAACTACACCTCGAGAAATTGTATTCCTCTTGGTACTTGATAGATACGGATTTAAGACAGATCTATGTTGGTCTATACAAATCCGACCTAGCTTAACATCCAAACAAAATACCCACGCATGCACAAATATTTACACATTAGATTATGTGTAGGACATGGGTTGTGAAATGGGATATTACAGCTCGGTGTTGGATGAGGGATGTTGGAGGCATTCTATTCTTGTGGTTCATCTCTGTGGGCTATGAGGGTCACAAACCATAATTTCCTCATATACTATAAATAAGTTTTACCTATCCTACTTCATTCGTCTTTTGTTGTTGTTAGTATGGTTTTATCCTTTCTCTTTCTTATCTTGGACATTTCATTTCACATTTTCCATGGATACCATATAGTTTGTACTTTATGCCCTATTTTCTTCTCTATTGAGAATTTAAGTAGCCTATTTTTCATTTGTATTTAGTGTTAGAAGGATAGCTTAAGTATGAATTCTGATGCAGTTGTTGTCCTGTCATCCTGCAGATATTTATCGGCATTGATTTCTCAATCTTTTTTGGATATTGGATCTGTATCAAGAATTCTGGACAACATCATCAAATTATGTTTACAACTTTGTTGCATTATTGGACAATACGAAGGCACCCCAAATACAATAGAGTTGGAGCAGATTACAGAGGTTAGTTTAATACTCTTTAAAGGTAGTATTAGATTTTAATATATAGCTTCTACTTGTTTAGAAATTCTTAAAGAAACTAAAGAAATCGTTCATTCTTATGCATTCAACTTTGGCTTCAACAACTTTAGAGTTATTCTTCACATAGAAAGTAGGCATCGAGACAAATACTTGCATTAAATAATTGTGCATTCAACAAATCTTGTCTTGATTTCTTAACTACTTGTTGGTTTTAACATTTTACACTTTAAATTTTATAAGTTGTTCTGGTTCCTTTTATGTTTACCGATCAAAGCTTTCACAGTTTTTATTGAGGTGCAATTTAAAATTTAACATGCATTGTAGAGATATTTTCTAGTAATATCAATCTCAATTTATGCATTTGTTAGAAAGATTTTTTTTCATTTACGAGTAATGATTTTTGACATCTAATATACAAGATAAGCTTGCTATTTTCTTTGAGGTGGATAATAATATGGAAGGCACTAGACAGGTGGAATGGTCTTTCTTAATTTTCATACATAAACTTTCTGGAAAAGAACAAAAACTACATGGTATGATGGTACTGTCTCAAAAGCACTCACCTCTTTGTGTTTGTGTATTGTTGCTTAAGCCCATTGGGGACTATCAAACATATATCAGAAAGTTGTCAGCTCTAATTTTCTATCTATGTTGTATAAATTGAATCTTGATCAGGGTTTGTTCTAAAGGGTTTTACGAGGTTTTTGTTTTAAATTTATAGCAACTGTGGTTAGCTTAGATATGCCTTATCCTAGTGAGCACTTTCAAAACATCTTAATATTTTATTGGTGCATTAATATGGACCCATCATATGTTGTATATCTCTTTGCATCTAAATTATCTCCATTTATAATTTATCTCTTTGCATGTAAAATGAGTGTCACATTGAAAGTATAATTTGAAAGTAGCTGAGAGGTCCTTTATTGATCAAGGACCCCATTTCCCAATACAAACATTATAATTGAAATAGTTTCTCAGTGTCATTGAGCAAGTTCAATGTCTACAATTATTCTATTTTTAATGTGTATGATTTTCATTATAAAAGTGCTTTCAATCATTTCACCTTGCTTAGTTTGTTGGCATAACATTTTACTCAAAGATTTAATAATGATCTGAAAAACCATACATGCATTCTATTCCATACATTTAATAAAATCATGATGATATGCCAGTTTTTCCACTAACATCGTGATATTTGTCCCTGGATCACAAAAAGTGGTATCCATATACTTGAGAAGTGCTACTGCTAAGTATACAGTCCAACATTTATAGCATTATGCCGTCTAAATTGAAGGTAGCTTTACATCTATCGATTGTTGTAGATTTCAATATAGTAATCTCAGTTGCTCCTTATCAAAATTTTCACAACCTCAAGTTGCTTATTGTTCCTCAAACCTACAAATTTCCAGTGATTTCGATCATTTTAAGTCAAGTTCAACCCATAATTTCTAGCATCTTTTTGACTTGACTGCCGATGATCTCTAGTTTTTTTTATCAAAGGGGAATGTTGGCATGCCTCTCAACTACTACTAGGGATTCTAAAGCATGCCTCTCAACTACTACTGGGGGTTCCAAATCATTCCCTACAAGGGGGTGAATGGTTGGGGAAAATTGATTAAAAAATCTTTGAAAAGTGTGTGTGTACATTGCTTATTAATCTTTATAAGACTAAATTCAAATTTCTATCCTATATACAGTTTATATCATGTCAGATGGTTATGCATGGATGTTTGGGTTCACCTATTTGAATTTCAAATTGTCTAATTATTTGTACTATAGCATATATTTATGTCAAATGGCGATGCATGGATGTTTGGTTTCACCTATTTTAATTTCAAATTGTGTATAATTGTTTGTACTATAGCATATATTTTTTACTAATTATGTTTCATTCCTTTGAAAGTACTTTTTTTTGTTATTATCTATATTTTTCTGTATTCTTAAGGGTGGGGTGAGGATCCACTCTAGCCTGACTTTGTCATCCAGTTTGCTACACTCTAAACTTTATGAGGTCTCTGCAGCCATCAATTCTTGACATATTTTTATGCTTTAGCATTTAATTTTTTAGGCAACATTTGATTACGCTTTTGCATTTTTAATTATTTTTGTTTGCAATAATGAAATTTTAGAATTAAACAATGACAACTGCAAATGCCTAAGACCAGTACTTTGATACAATAGCGTAACATTATAATGTGTGTCACTACACTAAAATTTATAGAAATTTTACAATTACAAGTTTACAAATTCAAACAAAAATTAAAATGTAACAAAAGGCTGACTGTGCTCTGTTCACTGTTGAAGGTTGTGGCCTGTAGAATTTCGCTCTGCTCTGGCCACTATTATAACATGTACCATGTAGATTGTTTTTATTATGAAATGATACTAGTTATGAGTAGTACTAAAACCGTGGTTTGGTCTCTGAGCAAAACCCTAATAAAAAATTAAAATTAAAACCATGATTTGTGGTCTAGTCATTGGTCTAAGAATAAGGTTGTAGCCTATAGCCCTAAGCTGCTGCTGTTGAAGTATTTAACTTTGTGACTTGCAACTACAAGAGGCCATTTTCAAACCCGTCAAGGTTCATACTTGTAGCAAGTGTTGTCAAACCCTATGGGCCTACATCCTTGACATTGGGTATGTGAAGAGAGGGAATGCAGCGTGATTTAGCTTTGGGTCTATAACTTTGTGCGAGGAATGGATGGGAGTGTTTCTTTTGTGTGATGAACAACAGAATGCTTAGAGGAATGAATGTGTCTTTGAGAGGTGAGAGCTTAGAGAATGGAATGCTACATGGCTAGAGGTAGAATGGAATGCTGCAAGTCAGATCAGACTTAGGTTTTAATAATGATTTTATTCAAATTCGAGTTCATCTTGAAGTTTACCTAAAATTTCGGTGAACTTCAACAAGTTTATTTGTAATTGCTTGAATTTTGGCGAATTTTGAACTTGTACCTTGAAATTCACCAAACCTGGTGACTTTGTGTACAACACATACTTTTAAAGTTTTTTCATTCTCATTCACAATGGTTTCAATTGTCAAAATACATTGTATGACATGGATTAAGATGCAGTCTATTTTATGAAACAACAGATTGTGTTAGATGCACATGTTTTAAGTAGTTGTTTCTTTAACATTACTACTATTAGTACCTTAGATGCTTAAGTCGAAGCTAGTCAGGTTGTTTCCAATTTGAGATATAGGTAAAATATGGAAGTGTAACAAATTGATATTTATTTTTGTATGATTCTATTAGTTTAGCCAATTTTCATAAATGAATTACCACTTCTATCTATAATGAAACATTTAGGTACCATAGTCAAGGGTATAATTTGTCCAATCAGCCAACTTTCTCGCAAACATAGCTTATGCACAAGATGCCGGAATTTATGGCTTAGAACAGAAGTACGCTAAGCTGAATCAACGCACAGATCCCTTTTAAATCAATACAAACCAGAATACAGTCATAAGGGAATAGGTCTAGTTTTTATTAATCATAATATAATACATGTACAGAATACAGTATGTGCTTGAAATTTGAATGCTCTGGTCAGCTCTAAAGTCAACTTGCTAGTACTAACAACTTTTAAATCATTGGCTAATCTAATGCTAGTGGTTGCCATGCTATTTATTCGCTACACTGGCTGATTGTCCAACGTCCTCAAACTCTTCAGTTCCCTACACATTGATTCATCATGTATTTTTTCCTCTTCAGTTTCACATAGTGATTTAGATTTGCCCCTAATGATTCATCTTCCTTCATGTGACCTTTGATCTTCCTTTAGTGTGATGACTGACATGCACACTTGCTATGCTTCTCATGTGCATTTTCTATCATTCTTGTATTAATGCTATCATCCTCACTTTGCTTCGCTCTTCATGAGCTTTAACTTCTGCTCCTGAACTACCATGATTTTCTCTTGTCATGCCTGTACTTTAATTCTTGTTGTGCTTGGTTTCTGTCATGGACTTTGTTTGATCATGCTTTCCTCTCTTTCTTTCCTATGGTGCTTTTTTTGATGTCACAGTTTCCTCTTGTGCTTTATTAGTGTGTTCCCATACTTAATATTTTCATGGATGCTCCATCACTGGGCTACTGGTCTCTTTTCACTGAAGATCATGTTAGTGGTCAAGGATACCCTCTGGATATTTAAATAGTATGGATTTTGTCCCTGACTTTGATAGACATTATTATGATTGAGTATTTGTTTCCTAGTTTTCACTAGAAATCCTATATTGTTGCTCTATATTGATGAATTTGGAATTTGACATGTCTTAAGATGCCTGTAAAAATATGTATCTGAAATTTACTGGTGTCCCCCACTAATAATGAAAAATGAAATCTAGGATATATATTCATATTCCAAGGCTTGCAATAATATTCATTTGGAATTGTAATTTGTTTTTCTTATGGCCTAATTTAGAAAAATATATAATGGCAGGTTTTATTCGATCATGGTCTGGTTTTCCATAAAGGAGAATCAGGGATTTACAGAAGACAATGATTTTTTATTCAGCAGAATTTTAAGAGTTATATTGGATCATAGTGATGAAGAATGGTAAGAGGTACTCATCACTAAATCTCTTCGGTAAGAGTATTTGTAGTATTTTTATTAGCTTTAGTTTCAGGGAAAATTGTACATAGCTCTCAGGGATTAGTTTATCATAAATACTAGTTACTGGTAAGTTGTAATAGTAATAATTATGTAGTTTGTAGATTGATATCTATCATAAATTTGTTTGAATATCATCATTTTCAAGCAATAACAACTTCTTAAAGGGTGCTAGCTCAATGGTAGAGCGCCTGCCTAATTATAGGCAGGAGGTTGGTGGTTCAATTCCTCCATGCCCTATCATAAATTTGTGACTACAAAAATGACTAAATTCGCATATATACGACTATTAGTAGATAATTTCCCGTATCTTGGTCGTATTTAGCTTAGTCATTAATATGTTAACATCTAGTAGTTTATTTAGTCATACATTTGGTCATTAATGGTTGTAATCAATGACTACATCAGTGACTAAATCAGCAACTAAATCAATGACTAAATTAGTGACTAAATCCATGACTAAATCAATGACTAAATCATTAACTATCAATGAATAAAACAATGACTAAATAATTCTCTATCAATGACTAAATCAATGATTACTAAGTCAAGATATTAATGACTAGTGAAATACGACTAGCTATAAGATAGTGGAAATTCATTTCTATTAGTCACTGACTCAAAAATAGTCGTTTATAGCCTGATTTTAGTCATTAATTTCTCATTTTCTACTAGTGATATTTCAATCATACCTTCCATCTTTCTTGTATGCTTAAAATTTTAGCAATGCTCTACCATGCTAAAGAGGAGAAGAATCGACATCTGTTCCTAGAATGGAGTTATGCAAACTAAATATCAAACCCAATTGGAACAACTAGCCTATATCTTATTGTTAGCTAGAAATACGCACCTCTTGCAGATAGGAGTCAGTTTCCTAGTCTGAATGGTTTAGATATAGAACAAAACACAAACACCAAATGTTAAACTTCCCCTAGATCTGGTTAATCAGTTGAATGAAATTCCATGATACTTCTCTCAAAGGTTTTCCTCGCTATCCTCGTAGAAAAACCTGTAAAAGATTAAAGACAACAATAAAAGGATGATAGAATATAAGATAATCAACTAGATCTATGCTTGTGACTAAGGAATCAAACAATATATACATATGAAACAGTAAATATGGGAAAGAAAATACATTTTTTATTAATAAATGATTGGAGAGACTACAACATTCATGCCTTGGTGTTGAGAGTTCCTTCCAATTGATCCTTGCCTCTAACTTCACCTAGCCTCCAAAGACTCAAGAACAATTTTGACAGAGTTCGGGTATGCAACACAATTATTCCTCCTTTTTCCCATGGAGGGTGAGCTAGTATTTAAAGGCATGGGAGGATAGGTATGGTTGAGTATCTCATGGGTGAGGTGGAGACGATATCCTAAAAGGGAGGATCTCGAGCTCTAGCTGGTCCTAAACCATAGGGATGAGACTCCACGGAGGTTAGCTTTGAGAAGCCTCTCGAAGCTTCTCTTTTTTCCTTGAAAACTCAAGCATTGCTCTTCCAATGAAGAAAAAAAGCGGTGATAATGGGGTAACGCCTCTTGCAGTAGGTCTATAAGTGATGGAATCTCTCTTTGCTCATGTATAAGGGGTGGTGCTGACTTGGGTAATGCTTCTTGTCAATGGAAGAGGAGCGTTACCAACTCAAAATAAGGAAAAATTGTAAGGGGATATTTTTTCCTTTCATTTCTCAAGGAAAACTTTGAGGGATTGAAGATGACAAGGGAATACCTATCTCATAACATGAGGGTGATGAGATTTTGGTGTTACAAAATTCCCCCCAAAGTATAATGGCTAGAGGGAAATGATAGGAAATATACTTTGAAAAGAAAATGTGTAGTTTCGAGGAAAAGGTCCAATGGCCAGAACTTCTCAAACATCACAAAATTTCTGCAGCATATTTTGATACATGTCCCAAATGACTCACAACATGGCTGCTGACCAATACAATGAATATCCATGTGAGATACGAAAAAATTCATGGCTACTAAAATACAACATAGATCAATGCGAAGAAGACTCAAATTTGGACATAGCTACCAGACATACAATGTAGATCTATGTCATACAGACTCAAATTTGAGCACAACCATGAACATACAGATGTGGATCCATGCTAGGACTGATACAAAATACTCCATCACAACCTGGGGAAAGAAATGGGAAAGCAATAAGTGCTTTTAATAGATTTCCAGAGGCTCCGTCTCGTCTTCCACAAAGTACAATTCTATCCATGTGATTACAATGATTTGATGTTGAACATGGTAGAAACCACTTGATTAGCGGTCAATGATGAGAACCTTTAACAAATGAGAGGCATATCACCATTGATGTCAATTATTCCCAAGGTACCCTAGTACAAACTACTGAATGTGAATAGATGATTTGATGTCAAACACTCAGTCGAATCTTTCGATAAAAGGTCAATGATGTGAACCTATGTCGAGAGTGAGAGAATCTGTCATTAAGGCACACAAACCTCAAGGTACTAAATTTTGTTTATAAGACTAATTCCTGGATAATGAGCTGATGTCGACAGGAATAGTCTCGTCGAAGGAGGGCCATGATGAATCCCATATCAACAACACGAAACTTGGAACAAAGTTCAGGAGTTTTGAGTATGATGTAACCATAGGACTGACTCAAAACTAACTGACACAAAAATTTGTTTGACTACAAGTGTAAACTCTCAAAATAGTTTCCCTTTTGAACATAAGGTGGCACGACCAAAGACTTGGAAGCATTGACTTGACGAGGTAGAACACAATGCAAAAATGGACAATGCATTCATTGAAAGACACAAAGGAGTGGGATGACTCATGAATGTGGATCAACTCAAAGACAAGCTAAATACTCATTTGACTAAATGAAATGCAGATAAGTGCCATGTTCAAAGGTGACTAACAATAGCCATTATTGCAAAAATGTTTTCACTTTCCCTTAATTTCCCCATCATGATTGATGAGTGCCTCTTCCAATTTTTATGAGTTCAAAGAGGGTCACCAACACTCATTTTAGCTCATCCTTCGGACAATTCCAAGCTCATATGTTTTATGAACCTGAGAAAGGATGGGTTCGTTACCAAAAATGGTTCTTTCAATGTTTAATTTAACGAGTCCAATGAAAGAAAACTCAGTGTAGTTCATGTTTAGAGAGTCTGAACAAACTAAAGAAAACTCTGAAAGGGTCCTTTCTCGTATGATTTAGTCCCTAGGGCCCGAAAAAGTATAAAATAATACCCAAGAGAGCTCTTCTAGAAATGATTGGCTGGAGTGTACCTTTTTTGTAAGTAGTGCCCCCTGGTTCGAAAAAGGGGTAAACTATCACCAAGAAGATGACTCTTCAAGTCCTTTTACGAGCATGAATAAGACAAGTTCACTCGACAATCTTTTCATATTTTAAGAGTCTGAAAAGAGCTTAAAGGAGAATGCATTAAGGGGTTCTTTTTTCATAATCCAATTTTAATGATTCTTAAAAACAATAAAAGTACACTCAATACCTCTTCACTAAGTTTTTAACGAGCATGCCGAAGATATAAAAGGAACTGGGAACCTTTTCATGTTTGAATCCAGAGCACGAAAAAGCGATAAAGTAAGCTCAAACCAACTTTCATGTCTTAACTAGAGCACGGAAAATGAAAAGTAAGCTCAAGACCATCTTAATTTTTTAACGAGCATGAAGATCAGTTGGAATAAAGCTCAGGGTATCTGCTTCATTTTTAACGACTTTGGAATAGAAAAAGAACTATGCTCAAAATGACATGTTTCATTTTTACACAAGCTTGAAACGAAAAAATAACTATGTTTGAAACATGGTTTCTTTTTTATGCAAGCTTGAAACCAAAAGGTAAACTTTGCTTGAAACAACCTATTTCATTTTTTAATGAGCTTGACATAGAAACAGAACTATGCTTGGGAATGGTTTCATTTTTATGCAAGCTTGAAACCAAAAGGTAAACTATGCTTAAGGCCAATTTTATTTTTTAACGAGCTTAAAACTAGAAATAAACTATGCTCAAGGACATCTGTTTAATTTTTTAATGAGCTTGCACTAGTACAAGTGATCAATTTTGCCATGGCAAAAACGTGGCAATATCCACGGATAAGCGTGGATATTGCCACGTCTAAGTGTTTTTTTGCTGTGGCAACTTTTTTGTCGCAATAGCGACGACCCCTAATTTGTCATGGATACAACGACAATGGAAAAACCCCAGGTATAGCGACGGGGATGCTATACCTACGACGGCAAACTTGGAAAAGTTCCACGGCACTCTGTCGCTGTATCCACGCCTTTTCGTTGCTATATCCACGGCACGTCGTCGCTGTATCCACACCTTTCCGTCGCTATATCCACGGCATATCGTCGCTATATCCATGGTACGCCGTCGCTATATCCACGGCTGTGAAATTTTTAAAAAAATTGCCGTCGCTGTATCCACGGCTATAACTGTTTTAAAAAAAAAAATAGAATTGCCATATGACCAATTCCATGTGGAAGTAGGTCATAATACTTACATAATTAGCAATTTGAACGAAGTTTCTCACCTGTGAGAAGAACGTGATGGATAATTCCGGAGGTGTAACTCAAAAGGCCTTTCTCTGTATATGCAGGCCCAGCTGCTCAAGTCCATGAACAATACTACATAGTTCACCATATTGTCTTCCCTGCAAGTGCAATGGATGCAATGCATGGATTTCTATTAATGTTATTAGTTCCTAGATGGAAAATGATACATTTAGTGCCAAGAAGTTTGGGAGATATGTTGAAGCATTTCGGCCTCTCCAAGACCTCAAAATTGGAAATCTAAGTGACACATTTCTAGAAAGCAAACATGTATATTCTGCACAATTGCAATGCCAACAGTCATGCAAGACATACCTGGGAAATTACTATCCATGCATTCAAATCACCAAAATGCCACAAGTGTAACTATATGGATCAGCGCCTTTTAAATAAAGCCTTAGTTGAGTAAATATTGATGCAATAATTTAATACTAATAGAATTCGCACAATGACAAAAAAAATAAAACTCTTGCATCAGTATCTAGCTTGAGGCTTGTTAAGTCTGAATTTTTCCGTCTTTACACTGTTTACAGCCTTTATTTAACAAGCAGAGCCATGCTATAATACATTAATTCGCATGAAAACAAGTATTGGTGTCGAGTGAACTTTGGGATTTATAAAAAGAAATTTGGACCTCTGTTGAACATAGTAAGCGTTCATGTTACAAAACAATAATACCAAAAGAGCTATAGCTTGATGTGAATAAAGATCAATTTTAACAAGATATAGACAAGGCCATTAAAGAATTCATAAAGAGCTAAATCTGTAGATACATTTATTCAGAGAATGTAAAAATTTCTTGCAGAAGCTTTCGTTGGTTTGACAAGTTGAATATTGTACAGGGCCCAGGCCAAAAGACCATGAAAAGAAAAACCAAGGCCATGTAATTGCTATCAGTTGGGTTATTCACGAGCACACAGAATGTGCTTACATTAGCAATGTAATCTACTCGCTGTTATGGATATTATATATTGTTAGAGTTAGTGTCTATGTCAACAAAGTGAACAGAAAATGTCTAAACATGGGTAGTTTTGAAATGGTGGATGAATATTGATAGAACAGCAAGTATTGTTTTTATAGGTTAGTCAAGTCCAGACTAAGCAATGGCAAGGCCATTACACTACCAAAAAATGCCATTAGTAGAACCAATAGCCATGTAGGGAAATTCTTTGATCCTCCACGCTTCAGTCCTTTCTGTACTGTCTCTTTGTCATTGTGTCTGATCCCCTGTGATTGCTCCTGACCAATAGTTGTGGAAGATTTTGCATCCCCATTATTTGATGTCGATTCAGACTTCATGTTTTCAGCTTTTTGTTGTTCAGAAATCAAATAGGGTTTTAATATTCAAAAACAAAAGCCTTAAACTCAACCTCTTTCAACATGCCTTGATAAACACACAGCAATCTAGTTTACCAAAAAACTTTAACACTTGCACTTTATGGTAGTAACTGAATTCTTACTTGCTCTCTCGCGTGAAAACCCAAGATGGTTCTTATGGAACCAGTCCTCACAGATACAGCACTGAATCATCTCTCCTTGGTTTTCCCCATCTGGGTCAGGATATGGTCTGTGACAGGTACAGTACAATCCCTTGTAGTTCTGACTGTAAGAATTGTTATGATTTTCGGTGTCTTTGTATGGAATAATCTTACAAGAGATACTGCCAAACTTTGAATTCCCGCAGCCACATCTAAATCGTCTTCTCGTCCATAACTCTACCACCTTGCCCAAGACAAAATGAGTGAGTATGGCCAAAAGGAAAATAGAATGCATTTAGCTGAAACATATACTAAGAAGCCATACAATATTGTAGCCTCATTATATGTTGTACTAATAATAACCACACATAAGTTTATAAACATGCATAGATTGTATAAGTGGTATGTCAATTCTGCCGTAAAATAAGGTCCAAGCTCTACCTATGATAGTAGGTCTGGGGCTAACTTAGCACGTGATCCACAGAATTTTGAAGAACAAAAATTACTCCCATTACAAAGTTCCATCCAGAGTATGTCTATTTTTGAAGGCTGTGTGCAGACCACAAAAGAGTAGCTGCTGACTTCTGAGAGAAATCATTATTGCATAATGATAAAAGTGGCCCCTCGAGTTTTATATATGTGAGATGCACATCTCGTCAAATTCAAAGCTGGGCTAGGCAGTGGTACTTACTACTAATAATATAGCTGAACTTAATCTTTCCCTTCTGCTCTTTGTTAGAATTGTGATTGTGTTGTGCCTCTTAGAGGAGCTGCGTTTGATGCACAGAATCTCTTTAATCAATAAAAAATCTTTTGGCTTTGTAATTAATATGACATCCTTGATCTTCCTCGTCAATATTAAAATGCAATTTTATAATTTTTACTATTTCTCCTTACACCTTTGGACTGGCAGTGTGATAATGCAGATAAAAGGTTTATCTAGAGCAATGTAGAATGCACTATAGAGACGTGGTACTGTTGTTGTTAAAATGCTCTATGGATTTATTGAATAGGCGTTTCTACAGGTTTCACTAAAGCAACAAATAATGTAAAAGGGGTTATTATTCCAGATATTACAGCTTATCCTCCCCAAATCATTCAATAAGTGTTCATATGAATGTCTTTTCATTCTAAGAAGACATTGGCATAGGAGATGAAATTGAACAATATGTCATTGCCTAATCAATTTATAAATTTTTTGACAGCGGACAAAATCTCAAGGTAGTCATGCTCATCCGCATTTACTCCTTTGAAACAGAGATTCCGAGTAAAGGTGCAAATAACATCTTGAAATTTTTCTGAATAGAAATATATTCACATCCAGTTCTGTGACCTTAGGTGAGTAGGAATCAAAAACCCTGTTCCAGTAATTATCAATTACAATTACAGCTTCTCATTGCAATACATTGGAGTTTTTTAGGAAAGTATGCTGGCAATTCCACTGTGCAAGAAACCAGAATTAATGTTTCCCCTGCATTTAGAGGTTCAGCTTCTTCTTCTTCTTGTGCTTTTGCTTCCTCTCTCTCTTTAGTTGTTTATTGCTTTTCCATTCCTTTTCAATACCACCGACAGGTTTAAGCTTGAATTTTTGGCGGCCACTCCTTTCAATGGCCATTGGTACCCTCTCATTTTCTCCAGTGACAGGTTCTGTTTCTGCGACAGGTACTAGTTCTGCGATATTGAATATACTCAACATCAGTGCCTTTATTGCATTGTAAACCCCCATCAAAAGTACACGAGAATACAAATCCACCTGTTGTCATAATGATAAAAAACCTAGCAGTTATATTATTCAATAACAAGAGTTCCAAATAGCAGAAACAAGTAGCGCCAATCTGATCATTTTCTTAAAAGCCTGCCCCTCTCTCCTCAAACTACACTAATACACTATTCATCAAAACAACAAAGCACAAAATAATGTAAACACAAACTGCTGTATGGAATTGACTGGAGCCACATCCTTGAGCCTACAGATAAATAGAAATAAACAAATATATGCACATTGCATACTCCTTAGTACAGATAATTAACCCAGATTCTTGGAAAAACAAAAGTCTTCAACATAGGATCTGGATAACAGATATAGAGAGAAAATGCTATCACGAATTGACTGGAGCCACATCCTTGACACTAAAGATAAATAGAAATAGAAATATATATGCACATTACATACTCCTTGGTACAGATAATTAACCCAAAATCTTAGGAAGACAAAAGTCCTCAACATGGCATAAAAGATATAAAGAAACTGCTATCTCGAATTGACTGAAGTCACATCCTTCTATACCTGAGACCTAGTGCATTAAAACTATTATTAATGCAGACTATCCAGAGCATTGGCCTGCCCTTCTTATATGGGTCAAGCGTAATTTGCAAGATCAGCAAGTATATGGTGCTTTATATGTGCTGAGAATTCTTTCAAGGAAGTATGAGTAAGTATTCTGCTGCAATACAGCGTATTGTTCTGGCTTTCATAATTACCTTCCATTCTTTATACTAAACTAATTAAAGGTTTGTCAGCATGCAAAGTATTTGTCTCAATTTTCAATACAGTTTATATATACTCTTATTTTGTGTATGTCAAGGTTCAAGTCAGAGGATGAGCGAACTCCTGTATATCTCATCATCGATGAGGCTTTCCCACCTTTACTTAACATTCAACCTTTGTCGCATTTTGGAAGTGTGGCAGAATAGGAAGCTTCCCAAATGCATGAGCTTATACTTGAAAGATATTGTTTTGTACTTGGCTGGATCACTCTATCAGATATTGATGTTAAGGAAGCTGGTGCTTTGCCATGGAGTCCTGAATTGGGTAGAGACAAGTTGCTTGAAATTGAATACTTCATAAGTTTTAGCAGAATTCTGCGCCATAATGTTCATTTTGTCCATACAGGGGAGCTATCATAGTTGTCAAATATCACATGATTTGGGGATCCATAGTTAATAGTGGCACTGGCCTGTATTTGGACCAGCATTTGCCATTGACAATGTAAATGGTCGATCATGTCGTAAACTATAATCAGCAAGAAAGAAAAATAAGGTCTTTTATAAATGGCTAGCAACATGGGTAAACGAAATGCAAGAAAGCATTGAAATTCTTCAAAAGTCATTGATAATAAAATTTCAAATTTCAAATTGCAAAAAGCAACTAAATAAAGCATTAAAAACAGCTTAGTACAAGATCAAAAACTTACTAGCTGATTGAATTTGGCCCGTTCTATTGCTCTTGTCTGCGTGTGAAGTTTTATATCTAGTGGCTTAGTAATTCTCCCTCTCACTGTCCGCCAATGAAATATTGGGCCATGGGTTGAGGCTTCAACCCTAGAGCAAATATTCTCTCAAAGACCCCAGAAGTTCTTCTTCTGAGTTATTCATATTACTAATTACATGAGAAAGCAAAAGTTTTTTTATAAACAGTTACCACAATTAGGTCAAGTCAATCCAAGTTATGAATGGGGAATAGATCAAGAAATACAATAAAGCTAAGTTGCAC
>LPNX010339202.1:173170-345670 GCA_001517045.1 Pseudotsuga menziesii
AGCTCTTGTCATGCAAATTCCTAGGGTTCAAATTTCTATTATAAATACACCATTAAGAACCCTGCCAATATGTCAACCAAAGATGTAAGTTTCTAAGGAAAACTTCAACTCAACATTCTCTGGAAGAATTGGTAATGCTTTCTTTTTGGCATTTTGTGTGTTTATGCCATTGGAAAGGAAAAGAAAATGGACAGCCCTGTCTCATGAAGCTACAGGTCTGATCCATTTATCATGCAACAGAAGAGAGGTGTCACATTTCCTGTACCTATTCATACCGCAATATCCAATGATTACTCAGAGGTCTGTACTTGTAGACGGGATTTGAGAAGAATGTACAAGTTTTGTTTTTGTTTATTTAATCTCCTGGACTGTTGTATCCTCTAAAATCTGCCACAAAGTCAGAATTGGGCCATCCACACAGTTGCAAAAAGCAAGGCCTACAAACAATCTGTCACATGAGGACTGTTGCAGCTTTATGTGTAGACCTGAGTATTGTATAATCACCAGCACAGCCGCTGAAAGCTACAGGAAGGATGTAGAACAGAGCAGCTTCCACTCCCCTTTTCATAATAAAAATAATGTTTGATTAGTTTTCAGCATGGCGATTTAATGGATAATTTGATCAGCAATTAGGGTCATTCTAAATTTCTATTTCAGAAGGGCATTAGTATTCAGGCTGTCAAGTTTAAATAAGAATACAGTGCTGTTACATATCAGTGCAATCACATAGTTCATGTTATACCAAATTAGATATGGGGATCTTTTACCCTCATTTTCGTAGAGAAGATCAGGGCTGAGATTCAATTTTTTCAGAGCAGAGCTGATATTCAGCTCAGGGATGCTATTGATTGCTGAGATGGCATAATTTTGATTGCCATGCGTTTCCTTGTGATGATACCATGACAGTATATTGCAGTACCAGTTGCATGCCTTGAGGATTTTATCTTGAAAAAAAGAGAAAATTACCTGGCCTTTTCCTATCATATCTTGAAAAAGAGAGAAAATTACCTTGATATCACAAAAGGTCTTTGCTGCAGAAAACTTCACATCTATAGGGAAAAAAGATGAAGGATCTGACGGGGGGACAACAAACTCCATAGATCCACTGGAAAAGAGGAGTAAATTTTTTAAAACTTGCCATTGTAGCAGTGGCCAATAAAGTATTAAGGAAACAGAAACATAGACTAAAAACAAGAAAGTTAGTACATCAAGACCATATTAACACTTAATGTCCTTGCATAAGAAAATACTAGGAAGCAATTGACATTTTTGTTTATAGTACCTGCGATTAGTAGAATCTATGAGAAATATTGACCACTCTAACATAGACCTCCGTGAATCATACCTGCATGTTCAAGATCATTGTCATATAAATAGGAAATTGATCTCTGCCAAATGATGAGTCATCGTCTATTTAGAAACTAATGAAACAAATAATGATGAGAATAATGCAATACATGTAACTTAAATAACTAACCTCCAGTCCCCATCAACTTGATTGACAGTTGGAGGATCATGAAGTGCAGGAAAAGGTAACGAAATCACAACATTTTGTAAGTCAAAGTCCTCTGATGCTTCATATTCAATGTTAACATATGTATTTCCACCAGAAACTGAGGGCCAGTAGTTGACTGCAAATCATGTATGAAGGAAATTTAACATGGTATTAACTTTGCAAGTGTAAACATGTGATTTGTACCAGAAATCTGCAAACTTTGGAGAGCCTCTTGTTTAAATAATTGTGAGACTAGCCCCAAGCATCATTTTTGAAAGTGAGATCTGTTTGTAAGTTGCATTAAATCCATTTTTTAAATGTCGTTGGTATTTGTATATTGATGCATAGAAGCCAATGAACCCTTTACTAAAACAAAGATAACAAAAGGGAACATGATGGTCATACGTAAAACTGAATTGAACACAATAGCACAATAGCGACATAAATAATATGGACAGAAAATGTCTATGTGAATAATGAAATACAGTGCTGCAATCCCATCCTACCATAAGCCTGTGACATGATGAGCCAGCTATGCTCAGAAGCATAAAGAACAACAAGAATTCCATAAATTTGTGTAAAAGACTGTGCAAGAAATGTGGACTTACTGCTCAAAGGAACCACAGATTCTTGGGCACTTTTCATTCTCCATTTAAGCAAACCCGGACCCAATGGATCACCCAGTTGGCCTGCTGGGAATGGCTTGTTAGAATCCTTAAGGCCCAAGAGGTTCTCCCTCAAATAGAGATCCTTGTTGATGTTTGGATGTGTCTTAAATTGGAAACTTTCATTTCCACCTGTCTCAATCTAGCATGATAGATATTTCAAATTAGAGCTCTATACATCAACTTACCAATGCTTATTCCAAATCTGTAGTATAAAAAATAATACAGTCTGGCATAGACCTTAAGGCAGACATTTCATATGACACTCATTTAGAAACTTAAGGGCAAACATAGTGCAGATAAGAAGCTTCATATTACCTGGACCTTTACAAATCCATCTTCCTTTTTCAGAATGAGAAGGGCGAAAGTACCCTGTACTTCTAAGTTACTTAGCCCACCATCACGCTTAAGAACAACATTAAGCTTCTCTTCAATAGTTATTGTGATAGGGTCTGTTGCTGTAGGAAGAGTTGATTTTGATTGCCTAGCAACTGGTTGCACATCCTCAACAATCACCTCTCCTTCTGCTTTCAGAGACTCCAAAAACTGGTTTGTTTTCTGTATCTTTCCTAGTTGCATGCCCATACCTTTAGAAGGAACAGTGGCAGGTGCAGATACCCGACCTAAACCACATACAACAGTTCAAAATTTGTTCATTTGAATAGAGGTTTAGAAAGCAATAACCAACAGAAAGAATTTCAAGTTTATTTCACTGCCAGCTTGAACTTGTAAATTGCTGAATGCTTGAAATAAATAACCTTTTGCTTTGCTAGAAAATGAATCTGGATCTAAACTTGGGCCTAAACTAGAGTTGCTCCCAAAACCACCTCCACTTGAAATACTCATATCACCAAACCCAATATCAAGTCTGGTTGATCCTGTTGACTGTAATGACATTGAGCCTCCCCTTTCAGACTTAGTCTTTTCAATCTACATCACAGTAAGGAATGCAGTAAAACAACTGAACAAAACATGAAACATCTCTACTTGGATAACTACCTCTAAAATCCAGAGCTCCTCCAAAAGTTGTTTGCGCATATGTCCATTTGGAATATGCGAGCAAACTGGAGAAACTGTTAATGAAAAACAAAGAATTTGCCTTCAGTCTCGTCCCATTACTCGAAATCCTCCTTCCAAATCTGCATCCCGGCCTGAAGGGAGATTCCTGGAAGTGAAATAGGTGGCTTTCTCTAGCCTGCAGAGACCTTACACAGAGCTCTGCTAGACAACGGAGGGTTCCAGATATACCATAAACCGCCCCAGCCATTTTTTTCCGAGTTAAAGACTGTATCTAAAGAAAAAAAGCCACGAGGGGATAGGAACCAGAAATTGGGTCTTGAGAAAAATGAAGAATACCTATCCCTGGTTGGTTAAACTCTAAACCCCGTCGGTCCTTTGGCATGAGAGAATCCAGGAGAACCAAACCATTGCATTATGTTGATGCTAAATGAAAAATAATGTATATCTGAGAATGGGTATTTGCTAATGTGCCTCTGGCCCGAGAGCCAACTAAACGCGCGCTGAGCTTATCCAAATAAACAAACTTAATATTACCTTCGCGTGGATATAGCGACGGAAGTCAGGTATTGCGTGGATATAGCGACGGAAGTCAGGGCTCGCGTGGATATAGCGACGAGAAGTCGGGGATTCCTTAAAAAAAAATTGTAAAAATGCATAATTTACCTTTGATTTTTCCATGAAAGTAAAAAAACATGGAAAACTAACGTGGAAAAATCCGCCCATATGTACTAGTGTTGACACGGAAAAAGAGGAACTATGCTCTGAGGCATCTATTTCATTTTTTAACGAGATTGACACAGAATGGGAACTATGCTCAAAGGCATATGTTTCATTTTTTAATGAGCTTGACACAAAATGGGAACTATGCTCACAACGTCTATTTCATTTTTTAATGAGCTTGACACAGATAAAAGGAACTATGATCACTAATCTGTTTCATTTTTTAACGAGCTTGACACAGAAAAAGAACTATGCTTACAAAGTTGTTTCATTTTTTAATGAGATTGACATAGAAAAAGAACTATGCTCACCAACCTGCTACCCAACATGATATCCATATGTTGGTAGGTTTCCCCCCTTTACATAAAAGAAAGCAGCTTAACTCCAATACGATGTCCAGAGACTGGAGCCATGCCCCCCATTTTACCTATAATGGGAAGAAGATAACTAGAAGGGGAAGGAACCACAAGAACATGCAGCACATTCAGGGAAGTCTAATGACTAGGAGTAATGCAATTGTCAGGTGTAGTAAAGGAAATATGATCAATGGTCACAATCTTCCCATCATGGGGAAAATGCATCACTCTAAAAAGTGTGGACACTACATCTTTCATGGAGTAAACATAATCACTTCCAAGGAGAATATTGAAATCTAAAGGACCTTGAACAACCATAACATCAATATAGACAGTTTTCCCTCCTAATGTAATAGGAAAATAAGTAAGGATCCCTAAAGGTGCAATAGGCCTACAATTAAAAGCTAGTATCTGATCAGTGGCTGGCACAAGCTGAAGAGAACCTAAAGATTTCCAAGCAGTAGAGTATAGAATACTAACTGAATCCCCTTCATCAAAAATAGTGTGAAGCATTCTCCAGGTGGTTGTAATTTCCCATTTTGAAATTTTTTTAAATGACCAATTATTTCACTTTTTCCCCAATTTTGATGTATAAACCTCCAAATTGACCCAAATGCTTCCAAATTTTCTATGAAGGTACATGAATGATAATATAACTTAAATATTATTTTCATGTATGTTTTTAACCTCCTAATTACTTCTTCAAACTTTTTTAATGTTATGTTCAAAGTAGGAGTCTTTACTGGCAAATTGGGGCTCCAATTCCCCTTAGGTAATTGTCGGAAATGGCTTCACAAATGATCCCAAATTCACTTAAATTTCTGAACAGAAAATGGTTATGTGTAAGAGACCTTTTCAAAGTCTCATATGCATCATTTTTCAATTTATACAGGTTCTTATGACTCTTTCCAAAACAACGCCCAAGTCACAATTTCGACCCTTGGAGAAACTATACCAAATCTTCTCCCAATGCAATAAAAATGAGTAAAATGGATTCCAGTGCTTAATTAATGAAAATGACACTTTAAATACACATTAATTAAATTTCATACATCATACATTTATCAGAGATACGTTCCTCCATTCGAAATAATAAGCATTACCATGGCATATATCAAAATGGAGTGGAAACGGCCATTGTGTGCTCATTAAAAGTCATTTTGACATACAACTCTTAGGAATTTAGACTTGAAACTTTATTATAATTAATAATAGAACATATTTAACTGATTACAATCATAAATGGACAATTAAATACTCTCCAAATTCAAAATCATCAGTATTACAATGGTTCACAATAAGATAGTGGGGAAATGACACTCTTTCTTCATTGTTCAACATTTTTACATGAATTCTTTTGGGTATTTCAACATAAGAGTATTTGAACATGAAATACAGAGCATATACATTATAAAATAATATAATTGGCATTATAATCATCCCCAGAGAGATCAATAGCTCACCCAAAGCGCAATCCCTCCATTGGCATGAATATGGTGTGAAAACTGGAAATAGTTGAGAGAGAGTGCTGCAATAGAAGAATCAACATGATTTCCTGTATATTACACCTTCAAATAAGACTCCATTAAATCTCCATGAAATACCTGAGTGTCCTTTCCAAACACCAACTAGGATGGGAATCTTTCACCCTCGAAATTGGCTTAAGCAAGAAAACTAGTCATCCACTAGCTCTCACAATTCACAAATGACAATTTCATAAATTAGAAAAATATTCTTCTCATGGATGATCCCTGTATTTTATAAACATTATTAGTCTCATAAGGTTCCAAATCCAAGTCGAATTGGTGTGGCTGATCATGCGATGCCATGTGGCCTCTCTCTTCACCTTCCCTCTTCTCCCAAATTTGAGTAGGAGCCTCTTGGCCTTCTCCAACTCCCAAATTTGACATCTAAGATGATCTATTCAGTCCTAAAATGTCAGTATGCCAGTATTTCAACCTTCATATCTGACTTGTGTCATAACTATCATAGAATCTCCATCATTGGTGTCATACATGTCATAAATGTAAGGGGAATCTAGCCAAGTGTCCATGAAACTCCCATTTGGCTCTTCCTCTCCCATGGAAGTTACAATTCATCCCAAATTCTACCTATGAAGTATATGGAAAATTATATTAACCTTATAATCCATCCAAAAATATTATGCTTCCCATATATTCTAATTTGCAAGAGAAAGATACCATTTAATACAGGAATTCTAGCTAGTGTGGGCCCCATAGTCTCCATGTGTCTTCATGCTCCATTTCCACTTCCATTTTATATTTTATTTATTTAATAAGATAAATTATTAAATATTTATCCCCTTCTAATTTATAAACATCATTTATTATCCCCCTTATTCCAAATCTCAAAGCCTCCACCCCCAACCTAGGAAACTAGTGATTTTCCTCCTTGGCAATTATTTGACATTTAACATCCCTTTGACAACTCTCATGAATATGGAAAATGTGATTTGGAAATTGTGACCCAATTCAAACTTTAGGACATTACAAATCCTCCCTTCCAAATATTTCTTTTCCTCAAGAAATTTCAAACATGTCTGTTGAAGAACCTGCTTTTTGTATGATTCTTTGAAGTTGCCACTGAGCTGACCACCTTGAGTCTTTGAGATTCCATGAATATTTTAGAGAGGAACCACCATGCTTGTTGCTGAAATACTATTATTAACATCACCTTATTAAATGGGGAATCCATCTCCCATATTGCTTGTTTCCTAAAGAATTTGAAATGAATGGGACTAAAAACTATCCCAGGGTCCCATTGCTTGCATTGCACTCCAACAATTAAGAGTGCTCTTGAACCCATACCATTTGGAAAGATAATTCCTGGATGCCATTTTCTTGTATGCATTATTCCAAACATCATGAGTGCATAATATATATCATCAAATTATATAACAACATAATAAGAATGTACATCAAGGAGGTGCCTCACCAGGAAATCATGAAAGTGCTTATACCTCCCAGTGAGTAGACTACCATTTGCCAAGTGCATACATGCTTCAAGTGACCAATCAAATATTCTCCAATGACATAGATGAGGATCCCATTTCCTATAATGCTGCTCCCAAAGAATTTAATATGTATCAAAATAATAATTAGCCATTTTTTCTTTCATCCAAGAAGTGAATAAAGAACCTCCACTAAAATATGAACCAAATAAGGAGCAAATAAAACATGAATACTTCAAGTGTCTCAAAGAAGTCTCATCAATACAACCATGAATATGTATATCATCATGCCAATAATAATGTTCCTCAATCATATCCCTCTTCACCCAAGTGTTGTATGAAGTTCCTCCAACATCAAATGAACCAAGTGTTGAGCAAGAAAAACCATGAGTCTTCAAGTGACTCAAATGAACATCATAGGTACACCCATGTAGATGTTTATAGTCATAATGTAAACAAGGATGCTGCTGCAAATGTAAATAAGATGGTTCTCTAATAATTCCATCATCAAAAGGAGAAAAATAATTTCCATGCTCTTCATGTGGCACCATCAAAAAGAAACCTTTCACCCATACTTCATTAGGATGACTGCTACAAAATTTAGAAGTGTAGGATGTAGGAGAAATAACCAACTCACCCAAATGATAAGTAACTGAACAATTTCCATAATATGAAGTATCCATAGGGGTAGGATTATTCACCTCCCTAGAAAATGCAAAAATTTCCTCATGGGTTGGTTCCAAGGTGGTGGAATTATGCACTTATTCAAAAATTGTGTAACCATTTTCAAGAGGCAACTCAAGTTCCTCTTCCACCATTACTAGTGATTGGATATCATCACTATAATCCTCAAGCACATCAATAACCTGCAATTTTTCATGTTTCTCATGATACATCATGTCATGAGAATCCTCCAAGCAATCTACCTTATGAAAATCTGAAACATCGGAGGAAAAACATGTGTCTTCCAACTTTTCAAGAAGTTGCTCATTTTGAATTGTGATCTTATCAATAAATTCATTACTCTTCAAGTAGGATTCATGTAACCATTCAATAATATCAATGACATTTTTTCTATCAAAAAGCAAAGACATTAAATTACCTTTGATGTTGCACATTTCTCTTTGGATCTTCTCCATGTCTTCAAGGAAGGATGGATCCTCCAAGGAAGTAGCTCTCCAATAAGAATTCGATACCAATGCTTGAGTGTCATGGAGTATGCTAAGGGCCTATTGGATCTTATTTTAATTCATATTTAAGGACCCTTCAATAAAATGAGGCTCTTGCAAATGAACCTCCTCATCTTCTTCCTTCTTTCTTGGACCAACTTCATGAAGCTCAAGTGGTGATGGGGAAGTTGATCTTGTTTCTTCTTCAACTGCTACAAGGTCTTCATTTTAATGTTTAATGGAATTTTGGCTTGCAGAAACATTTTGAAATCCGATCTCTATGTCACCAACATATATTTGTGAGCACCCATCAGTAGGTACTCCTTCATAGTTCAAGCATCCATCATTAGATTCTCTTTGTTTCATTTCCAAGGTAGCATGTGTCTCAAAATTATCTCCAGTATTTTCAATAAAAACTTCTTCATACTCATGTGATGTATCATCACATTTTTCAGAGTCACTTGGGAGTGAATTTAAATCATATTCATGTACTACTTCTTCTACTCCACCTATTTCAGAACTAGGTGGTTCATGGGTTTCCTTCTTTTGCTCCTTCAAGCAAATTGATGCATTTTTCCCCTTGGTTTTCTTAAAATCAATATATTTTTCCCAACTTTTCATAGTCAAAAATTCAAATCCTTTCATAATATTCTTGGTCATGTCTTAAAATATAGGTTCCATGGTTTTTATTATCTCCTCACCATCATATGAGGTTCTCTTTACATGCCTAGTCATAGTTTCCAACAAATTGTCTTCTTCTCCTACTTTTGTTTTCCTTCAATAAAAGCACTTTTGGGTTTAAATATATAATGGTGGTCCCTTAATTATTGTAATAATAAATATCATACCAAATCAGGTGCCAAGATAATGCTCTGATACCACTGTAATGTCACTTTTTGAAATTGTTTTAAATGACCAATTATTTCACTTTTTCCCCAATTTTGACATTAACTAGTTTTGATGTCTAGACCTCCAAATTGACCCAAATGCTTCCAAATTTTCTCTGAAGGTACATGAATGATAATATAAATTAAATATTATTCTCATGTATCTTTTTTTACCTCCCAATTACTTCTGTAAACTTTTTTAATTTTCTGTTCAAAGTAGGAGTCTTTACTAGCAAATTGGGGCTCCAATTCCCCCTGGGTAATTGCCGGAAATGGCTTCACAAATGATCTCAAATTCACATAAATTTATGAAACGAGTCTGGGTATGTGTAATGGAACTTTTAAAATTCTCATATGCATCATGGTTCAGTTTACACAGGTTCTTATGACTCTTTCCAAAACAACGCCCAAGTCACAATTTTGACCCTTGGGGAAACTGCACCAAATCTTCTCCCAATGCAATAAAAATGAGTAAAATAGCTTCCAGTGCTTAATTAATGAACATGAGAATTGAAATACACATTAATTGTAGTTCTTAAATCACACATTTATCATATATACATTCCTCCATTCGAAATAATAAGCATTACCATGGCATATATCAAAATGGAGTGGAAATGGTCATTGTGTGCTCATTAAAAGTCATTTTGACATACAAATCTTGGTAATTTAGACTTGAAAATTTATGAGAATGAATAAAATATAATATTTAACTAATTACAATCATAAATGGACAATTAAATGCTCTCCCAATTTGAAATCATCAGCATTACAATGGTTCACAACAAGATAGTGGGGAAATGACACTCTTTCTTCATTGCTCAACATTTTTACATGAATTATTTTGGGTATTTAGACCTGAGAGTATTATTAAAATTAAATACATATAATATACATCATAAAATAATATAATTGGCATTATAATCTTCCCCAAAGAGGTAATAACTCACCCAAAGCGCAATCCCTCCATTGGCATGAATATGGTGTGAAAACTGGAAATAGTTGAGAGAGAGTGATACAATATATGAGTCAAAATGATTTAATGTATATTACACCTTAAAATAAGACTCCATTAAATCTCCATGAAATACCTGATTGTCCTTTCCAAATACCAACTAGGATGTGAATCTTTCACCCTCGAAATTGGCTTAACCAAGAAAACTAGTCATTCACTAGCTCTCACAATTCACAAATGAGAAAAAGATTATTCTCATGGATGATCCCTTTATTTTATAAATAGTATTAGTCTCATAAGGTTTCAAATCCATCCATAAACCAAATCCAAGTCGAATTGGTGTGGCTGATCATGCTATGCCATGTGTCCTCTCTCTTCACCTTCCCTCTTCTCCCAAATTTGAGTAGGAGCCTCTTGGCCTTCTCCAACTCCCAAATTCAACCTCTAAGATTCTCTATTCAGTCCTAACATGTCACTATGTCAGTATTTCATTCTTCATATATGACTTGTGTCATAACTGTCATAGAATCTCCATTATTGGTATCAAAGATGTCATAAATGTAAGGGGAATCTAACCAAGTGTCCATGAAACTCCCATTTGGCTCTTCCTCTCCCATGTAAGTTACAATTCATCCCAAATTAGACCTATGAAGTATATGGATAATTATATTAACCTTATATTCCATCCAAAAACATTAGGCTTCCCATATATTCAAATTTACAAGAGAAAGATACCATTTAATATAGGAATTCTAGCTAGTGTGGGCCCCATAGTCTCCATGTGTCTTAATGCTCCATTGCCACTTCCATTTTATATTATATTTATTTAATAATATCAATTATTAATAATTATCCCCTTCTAATGTATAAACATCATTTATTATCCCCCTTATTCCAAATCTCAAAGCTTCCACCCCCAACCTAGAAAACTAGTGATTTTCCTCCTTGGCAATTATTTGACTTTTAGCATCCCTTTGACAACTCTCATGAATATGGAAAATGCGATTCGGCCATTGTGACCCAATTCAAAATTTGGGACATTACAGTAGTAACTTGCACAACTATCTAGAAAGCAACACTCGAATGAAGACGAGACTATGTTAGGTTACTCCAGTCAAAGGAAATAACCTCAGTACTTGGAGAGGATTCTATTGAAAGAGACAAAATTTCCTCTTGTCAATAACAATCAGAAAGAAGCATAAAAAATTCAGCAGGTTTTGGTTCATTCTCTACTAGAAGAAAAGAACAAGACAAATATTTGGTCAAAGTGACTACCTCATTCTTAGCACTCTCAGATGAAATAATGGAATTAGGTAGAGATGATGTCGAATCGATCACTTGGACTTCACTCTTCAAAAGAAGAGTGGGATCAACCACAGATGAATCTGAATTGACCACTTGGAATTCACTCTTGGAAGGAAGAGTGGGATTGACCGCATATGAAACTGAATAAACCACTTTAACTTCACTCTTCAAAGGAAGAGTGGGATCAACTACAAATGAAACCAAATTGACCACATAAACTTCACTCTTCAAAGGAAGAGTGGGATCAACCGAGGTTAGAACTTGATCGGCCACTTTATCAACCAATGGGATGTCAAGTGACAACTTACGATAAACTATTGGAGGCCATTGATGAGAAACAGTAATATCTTCCCACAAATTAGAAGCTTCATCCATGCGAGGACAAAGGTAAGTAAAGTGTATGTCCTTACATAGCAAGCAAGGATTTCTAACTTTACCTTTCTGACTCTTAACCATAAAGTCATTGGTTGAGGGGGGATAATTAGTATGATGACCAGAGGCTAATAACATCAGTTGTAGGGAAACCATAGACCATTCTTCTAAAACCAGGGCTAAACCATGACAATATTTTAGAAGGTGATCACCCTTGCAAAGCCTACAAGGGAATTTGTCCTTATGCGATCTTTGGGTGTGCAGATCAACACACTGGACACTGGGAGGAGTAAATGGTTGAGACTTGGTTTTTTTTTTGTTTTTCTTCTTCTTAATCTTCCTTTTCTTCTTCTTCTTATCCACCTAACTACTAGTACTACAAATTTAAATAGGCAAAAAGGGATAAAGGGGAGAAGATACATCTGGAGAAGAAGGAGATGGATCAACATGAGGTTGATGCTCTTGTGATGAAGGATTAGGATCAGAAGAAACGGGTATATATGGGATAACTGGACTGGAGAATAACCAAACAGGTAATCCAATAGTCAATCCAGGAAGGCTTAACGTAGCCAGGAGAGGAGGACAAACATCCCCATATGGAGGGAACACAAAAGACACGCTTGGTAAAGGAGTCTCTTAGTTGGTAGTCCTGAATGTCGAAGCCATAACTATGTAACAAAACTATCTCTCGCTTCTAAAAAAACTTAACTATACAAACAACAAGCACTACTCAATTAACTAAAGAAGAAAGAAAAATATGTGAGAGGAGTGGATCAAAGGTCTGGAACCTCACGGGATTATCAAGGCTTCACAACTAGTGTGATTCCAAGACAGCCAAATGGTTAACTCGGATGGTCTCAAGATTCCTAAAAGTGTCTCCCGATATGCGCAAGATACATGGGAGCTTCACTCTGTAGTATTCTTGTCTAATGTACAACCGTTAGAAAGGGGCCTTCTAATATACAACTAGGTACATGAAGTACCTTTTGATATACCTCAAGCGTACGTGAAAGGTCGTTCGATATACCAACGGTACATGGAAGAACCACATAGTCCCAGGGATACAGTGCAAGCAATAAACGATAACTCCTACATTTAAAGATGATGGAACACGTCTCTAACCTATCACACAAATCGATAAATATTTTAACCTAAGTCTAACGCTAGATTTTATCTTGAATGGTTAGGTGGATGCATGAGGTGAAGACATAAAAAGTAAAACCATGCAGTATGATTGTGCAAAATTTCACTTTAACTTTCAAGGGATGCCCTACTTAAGGAAGTGAGAGAGAGATTCAATTTCTTTGAAACATAGAATGAATAAACTGTTGATGTATTTGTAACTTTGGAATGTATTCATCTATGTATCTTATGTATTGTAACCCGATGTTTATTCCAAGATGTATCTATTATGTATTTGAGTCACGTTGTCATGCCCCGATGTTCCGATTGGGAGGATCAATAATGTAAACAAGTCATGTCAAGTCATGATGGGTAACCCTCCAATCGTCTAAGTGTTAAAGTCCCCATAGTTCTGGGGCACTAGGGTTATTAGACTCTCCTAGTAGAGGTCGGCCCTAGTAGGGTTTTAGTCATGTCGGGATTAGTATAAATAGAGAACTAGATTCTCTATCTATCACACAAGTCATACACACTCAAGTGTAGTGCATAGTTGAGGAAGGAGAAGACACTGGGACTAGACAAGAAGAAGATTACTGCTATTGGGAGATCACTTACTATTTTGGGGCTTTTACAATTTTGGTGCTGATTATATCTCTGAGGAAGTTGCGGGGTTTTATCCTTTATGGTTTCCCCAAGTAAAAACACTTTGTTCATTGTCTCTTGTGTTTGATTGTTGTACTTGTTATTCTCTTAGTTAAAGATCCTAATAATGCTAGCTTAATGTCGAAAAACAAGTAACATGGTATCAGAGCTAACCTGAGAAGAAGACACTACGCAGCTGCGGGAACTAGGGCTTCCTAGTTTGTGGATATTCCTCCACATATTTTCAGCAAAAGTAAGGTGTAATAACTCTCCTCCTTAGGGTGCATCTTTCTATTAAAACATAATCCAATTCTGAGGTTTTTCAGTTTTGGACCTATCACTACTGTCGGAAATTAGGGATTTTCACAGAAGAGGAATTTTTTAGTGAGCCCAGGCCTGGATTGATCTCCTCCCCAAAATAGAATTTAAGGACAAATTTCAAGGCATTTGGGTGGACAGAACTCTGAAAAAGCAAAACCCTAATTTGCTCTTGAACCAACTCTGCAGGATTTCAGCTCAAGTTTCAGATCCAACATCTTAAACCTGGTAAGATCTAAAATATTTTCTATTTCCATTTGAGGTTCTCAGATTAAGATGTCTCATCATACCAAGCTTGATGAAAAGCTTGAGGGAGATGATAAATTCCGAGCTTGGAAGCATAGGATCTCCCTAGTCCTAGAAGAGAATGAATTAGACTCCTACATTCATGAGGAGGTTCCAGTTCCAAAGGGAGATGAGGCAAAGGCCTTACATAAGAAGAAGATGGTTATGGAAAGGAGGATCATTGCTGATTCTATCAAGGATCACCTTATCCCACAAGTGTCCTCTCTCAAGACACCTAAAGCTATGTTTGATGCCCTAACCAAATTGTTTGAAGGGAAGAGGATAAACCGGAAGATGACTCTAAGAAATCAACTGAAGAATGTGAAGATTCAAAATGCAGAGACCATCTAGTCTTACTTCACAAGGGTTTCTTAGATCAAGGAACAATTGGAAGCTGTAGATGAAGAAGTGGAGAATTCAGAGATTATGATGACTACTTTGAATGACCTTCCTAGGTCATGGGATGCTTTCATTCAAGGAATCTGTGCTAGAAAGAAGTTAGTCAAATTCAGCAGACTATGGGAAGAATGTTCTCAAGAAGAAGCACAGATAGCAACTTGAGAAGAAAAGATGGGTAGTGAAGATCAAGCTCTCACAGTTCACTCCAAGAAAGGTAGAAGGAGACCTCATTACTCTAAAGGCAAGGATCCTCATCATAGAGATAACATTAAAAGAGACCTATCCAAAATGAGATGTTATACATGTGATGAAAGAGGACACTTTGCAAAAGACTTTCCTAAGAACAAAGGCCACTCTCATAAGAAGAAGGGGAATAAAAGAAGACATCATGCTCATGCTGCAAAGGATGATGAACCATCCAAGAAGAAATCCAGATATGAAAGTGAAGATTCTTCAAGCGAGGATGAATATGTTCTGATCTCTGCTCTCATAGGTAACATTTCTCATGGAAGTGATTATTGTCTTATAGATAGTGGGGCTTCCAAACATATGACTGGATTCAAGGAATCCTATGTGAGACTATTAGAACATGAATCACCTCACAAGGTGAAGCTAGGAGATGACTACCAATATCCAATAAAAGGTAGTGGGAAATTGTTGTAATCTCACAGATCACATAAGGTTACCAATAATACATACTAAAACATACATAACTATAAAACAGAGACAAGAGACAAGAACAGATAGATTTAAAACAGATTATTTTATTATATTGAGTCCATACAATACAGAGAACTAAACTGAGTTCTTGTTTGGCTCAACAGCCTAATATATACAATTTACAAACAATTAAAAAATAACTACCTGTCGGTTCAGTGAACTGACACGACTGTTAGTTAACCGACCTAATCATCTAGTTTAGTCGGCCGACCGACTTAGTCGGCTGATCGACTAAGTCGGCCCATCGACTTAGTCAGCTGATCGACTAAGTTGGCTCATCGACTTAGTTGGTCCACGTTAAAGTTGACTTTGTCGACTTGCTCCTTCTATATCTCCCCCACGAACAAAACGTTTCTTCATCCTGAAGAAACAGGGAGGTACCAAAAAGATGTTGGTGAGGTCCTTCCAAAAATGCTATTGTGGTGGACTGTGCAGACAAATGGTTTGTCTTTTCTGGACGCAGATCTCGACTATGGCCGGAGCTGTGATGGCAAGGTGATGCTGAAAATATGTCCAACTCTGTAAATATTTCTGGATGTCGATCGTTAATGTAGTTAAATTTGATAGGATCGACATCTTTTCTGAAATGGGTACTTCTGCAATCTTTTCCATGTTGGGGCCCAAAAACTGGTTTTGCTCTTCTACGGCGTTGATGAGTCATTTCATCTATGGGCAGATGATGTCAAATTTCTCTAAGTTGGGAAGAGCCTATTGAACCCATTGATGTGCTTCCTGTTCCAGCTTCTGCAGTTTTTTGGTCTCCAGCACGATCTGTTCTTCAATTGTCTGCCTAAGTTCTTCCTCTGTCGTCTTTCGGCCCTCTAAAGCCTGAATGCCTTGACGTGTCTGCTAATAGACCTACCCATAGTGAGTAGGCCAGTCTCTTAAGACTTCCTCGGTGACAACGGATTCTTCCATATGGTCTTGTAGAACCTTGTACACTTTCGAGAAGGTAGTATGCTGGGCCAGGAGTAGTCGGGAAGTCTCTTCCTTCTGTTCTTCCTTAGTCTCTTGGAGATGTGCCTGTATGGTCAACACCATGCTCTCGAAAAGATGATATGCCCTTTCAAGAGTTCTATCTATGCCGACTTTGATAGGTCCTGGAATGACAGACTAAGCGAGAGCCCTGCATTTCCCAAGAAACTCGACCTATTCTGCATTTTTTGTCTATGAGCTCTTTAGTTTTTCTCACCGTCCTTTTCTTTGCTTCTTTGGCCAAGGTTTTCAGGAGTTGGCCGACCTCTGTGTCAGTCAACAAGCTTGCATCCCTTAAACTGATCCATAGGCTGGATGTTCTTGGATGATGCTCTTTCTTCTTCTTTTGTTTGTCTGTCTCTTTCTCCTGGGTACCTGCAGCAGTTAAAGGTGGGTCTGTGGTTGGTGGAATGGAGGTCGAGGGTTTTTCTGGTTGGGGAGGTGGTATGACCACTTCCGGCTGTGAAGATGTAGGTGGTTGTGAAAGGTATGGCTGTGAATCCGATGGTGGTGGGGGGGGGGGGGGTGATGATGGTGGTGGTGGAGGCGATGGAGTGGGGAAATGGATGGGGGTAGAGGGGTTGGCTGGAGTGTGTTGTGGGCTTTCGTCGAAAGAGATATCTGCTTCCAGCGGTGTAGTGGGTAGGTAGTTCTAGGTTTCGGGGTCGATTGGCTCTGTGACAGACTGTGTTTCTCCAATCACGTCGCCTTCTTGGGTGGTTCGGGTGAATGTTGACGTGATGTTTGCATAGATATTTTTGCTTGCATAGAGAGGAGTCGTTGTTCGAATTTTCTGAGCCGACTGAAATAGCCCAGGAAGCATCTCGAAGAAAGCTTTAAGCTCGGCGTCTTTGTCGAACTTGGATTTCACTGTCTCCGGGATTGCTCTTTGATATACGTCGCGGGGGCTGACCGACTGTTGTGCTGGTGCTTGCTCCTCAACTACTGGTGTCGGTGATGGGGGTGGGAGGGTCGACACAAGGTCAACGATGTTTTCAGGCATTGGCGTTGTTTTTGCTTTCTTTGGGCGACCCTCCGGAGCTCCTGCTTCCAGAAACCGTTGAAACTGAGTTTCAACTGGCACTTTGTTTGTGGCTGCATCCTTGATAATATCTAGGGCCACAACTACGAGTTCTTCTTCATTGTCAGATGAATCAACAATGATAATCTTGCACTTACCTTTGCCTTGTTGTACTTTTTGAGATTTAAGTTTCTTTCTAGTAGTAGCTATCTCCTTGGCCAGTTTCTTAATGATGCCTTGTGATAAAGCATACTCAAGGTTGTCGAGCTGGACTTCACCTATCGGAACCTGAGTTGGGTCGACAGTTGTTGGAGTCGGAGGGGTTGTTTGCTATTGTTCTATCGGCTGTGGGTTGACTATATTTGCATTCAGAGGCTTGATAGTGATCTGTACACCACTAGTGGGCTCGGCCAAGGTGTCCTCTGACACAAATGTACTTATGTAGAGGTTGAGCTTGTAGTCTTCCTCTTTCTCCTGGTTGGTGAGTGGCTCCTCGATTGAGAAGTCGACCTGTTTGGCAGCCTCTGGTACTGGTATTTTGGTCTTTGCCTGTCGGGACAATTCCCGAAATATCTGGTGGACAATCGGATAGTAGTCAAGGGGGATAGCCTTGGGGTCCTCACCTTACATATACCAGACCGACGTCTGGTCGAGCTCCAACTGGATGTGGGAATTCGCGGGTAGATTGCGTCATATATTCTGAGGCACCCGCCATCTAGTCGTGCGAACCTTTAACTGTTGGAACCAGTTTTCCAAAAATACCTTCCCCTGGGCCAGTTCATGGTGGGTTCCTTTTTGTGAGAAGGGTTTGAATCTGTACATGTCAAATTTTGATGCCGTCCGAAAGACTAGGCTGCCTTCGGGACAGATGTGGTACATCACGATCCACAGGATGAGGGAGGGGAACTTGATTATTCCTCCTGTCTCTTGGCATCACTCGCAGATAGTTTTGATCATGTCGACGACATAATCTCCCCATCTGTATATGCGACCGTATGTGGAAATTGTGTCGAAGGCCTCCAGCATTTCGAGTTTGAGGTCACTGCCCCGACCTGCTAATGTAAGTGTGATGGCGATGATTTTGGCCACAATCTGTGGCGTACGAGCTGTGATTTGTTCGATCATCAATCCTTTATAATTCTTCCCGGACGGCGAGCCCGTAAGCCTTTGGACCAACCCTTCCTTGATCCCAATTGGTACAGGGTCCCCTTGGTTAGACAGGCCGGTGAGTTTGGAGATGACATCCCCAGCAATGTCGATCGGCTCATCGAAGTAGAATCGACCGTTGTGGTAGCAGCTGATAATGAATTTGATGACTGCTTCTTTCATCCCACCAAAGCTAGCCATCAGAGGTGCATTGGCATAGCCAAATAGGGTGCTGTGTCGGACTTTTTGGGCGGCCTGGGTCATTCTCTTGTCTTTGAAGGCCCAGTCTTGAATCTCGGCCCATAGTTTCTGCCATGTACCTTCCTAGACTTTGGCGTTTTTGATGTTCTTTAATCGGTGGACCAAGGGTGTATCTTCTGCCTGTAGCTATTTTGCTTTAGTCGCTGCTCGGGTTAGTTTGGGGGCCATTGTTTCGGATTGGTCGAAGTTGTTACAAGGTTCTTGGCTTTTGGTCGACTAAGGATGCGGATGCTCTGTGGGTAAATGGTGTGGGGAATGAACCTTCAACGGTCTCGTATTTATAGGCAAGGGTGTGGTTGCATGCGGGGATGTATGTATTAATGGAGGACTGGACAGTCTAGCTGTAATACTCGAGTGTGACTTAATGGTGGATTGTGTTCGGTGCTCGAGGCCATCAATGCATGATTGAACTTTTGAGGTGGTCGGTCGGTGTCGGTGGTGAGAATGGTCGGCCGGACTGGTCGATGAAGATGGTCGAAGATGATGATGTCGGTTGTCGAAGTAGTGAGTTCCTGTCATGTTTTGTTGTGTCGAGTGTATTGTTTTTGGAAATGTTTGGCTTTTTATGGGTTTTGGTCATCGGTTAAGGTCGTTATATGATTTTTATTTTTTTTTATAACGTTTGAGTCGGGCTCCATTAACGAGTTTCTGAAATACTAGGCCCTGCAATGTTTTTAGTCGGACTGAACCATTGGGGTGTATCTCTTCGACAACATAAGGTCCCATCCATTCTGTGTGAAGTTTCTTGGGTTTTCCTTTGACTCGACTATTATAAAGTAAGGCAAGGTCACCGACTGACAGGTTTTTTTTTTTGATGTTACGGTCGTGCCATGATTTCTGTTGTTGCTTCTGAATCTCTTGGTGTTGTATAGCCATAAGTCTGTGTTCTTCCAGCTTATTGAACTGAAAGAGTCGATCCTTTCTTTCCTGTTCAACATTGACATGTAATAATTGTGCAACAATAGGTGCCTGCTGTCAAAAATGGAGGGGGATGACTGCTTCTTGTCCGTAAACTAGTCGAAAGGGAGCTTGGTCGGTCGATTGCTTATAGGCTGTCCTGTATGCCCATAAGACTGCAGGAATTTTCTTGTCCCAGTCGTTTTTGTCGGTATTGCATATTTTGGTTAACCCTTTTGTCAATGTTTTATTGAAATATTCAATCGTGCCATTCGACTGAGGGTGATATGCTGTACTTCATCGGTGGTCGATGTGGAATTGGTTGGTCAAATTCTTGATAGTTTTGTTGATAAAGTGCATCCCTTGGTTGCTGATTAATGTGAGTGGGCATCCGAATCTAGTGATGATGTTTTCGTAGATAAACTTGGCAGCTACTTCGCTTGAACATGTATCGATAAGTTCGGCTTCTTCCCATTTAGTGACATATTCTACTACGGTGATAATATATCTGGCACCTGATCTTTTGGCTGGGATAGGGAATGGTCCTAAGAAATCTATAGCCCAGATTTCAAATATGAGACTAGGATTTACGGATATCAAGGGCGTTTCTGTGCTCGGTAGAGGTCGACCAAGTCATTGACATCTGTCACATCGACTAACAAAATTTTTGCAGTCTTTGTGGAATGTCAGCCACCACAATCCGGACTGTTGGATTTTCTTTGCAGTTGTGTCTGCTTGAAAATGTCCTCCTGTAGGTCCATAGTGTGCTTCGTGCATGATTTGGTCTCGTTCATGGTCGATTACACACCTTTTGAGGATGTCTTCTCACCCCATTTTGTATAAAAATCCATTGATGAGGCTATAAGGTGCAGCCTTCATAGCTAGGATTTGCTTTTTCTTGGTGTTCATACCTTCTGGTGCCTGACCTATCTCTAAGAACTGAGCTATTTCTTCTAGTTCTTCTGGCATTGCTTCTATACGAAATAAATGTGCATCTGGTAAGTCGTCGTCGACCCCATTCGGTTCCTCCCTTGTTTCTATGTGGGATAGGTGGTCGGGTCCAACATTTATCTTTCCTAGTCAGACAACGACTTCGAACTCAAACTCTTGGAAAAGAAGCAGCCAACGACAAATTCTCCCATGATGGAGTGGTTTATTGACAAGGTACTTCAGTGCTTGATGGTCGGTATAGAATGTGAAGGGATTGGCTAAAAGGTAATGTCGATACTTTTGAAGGGCAAAGACCATACCTAGGGCTTCCCTTTCGGTGGTCGAATAGTTTCTTTCAGCCTTATTTAATTTTCGACTGCTGTATACTATAGGGTAATCCATCCCATCATCCCCTGGTTGAGTCGGGATTGCTCCAATTACTATTCCTGATGCATCGATATGCACATGAAATTTGGTCGACCAGTTTGGAAACTTAAGTATGGGGGCTTCGACCATTTTTCTTTTTAGTTTGTCGAAGGAGATCTGACATTCTTCTGTCCATTTAATCTCCTGATCTTCCTTTAGTAGTTCTTCCAGAGGGTAAGTCATATCTGAATAGTGTCTTATGAATTTCCTATAATAGCCTGTGTGGCCAAGTAACACCCTGACTTGTTTGGGGTTTACTGGAGGTTTCAGGTTGAGAATAATCTTAATCTTGGAAAAGTTGACCTTGATGCCTTCTTTACAGACAATATGCCCTAAGAGTAGGCCTATGGGAGTCATAAAGATAAATTTCTTAATGTTCAGGGAAAGTTCAATCTGTCGACATCTTTCTAGCATAAGTCGGAGCCATGTGCAGTGATCCTTTAAGGTGGAGTATAATGTCCAGTCATCGAAGTATACTGCCATGGTATTCTATATATACTCTTGGAATGTTTTGACAACAATTCAAGAGAATACTGCAGGTGCATTCTTTAATCCAAAAGGCATAACTCGGTAAGCAAAGGACCCAAATTCACATACAAATGTTGTTTTTTTTTATCCTCTTTTTCTATTGGTACTTGGTTATAGCCTGAGAATCCATCTGTAAATGAATAGCACTCATGGCCTGCAACTTCATTCAGGATTTCATCAGCATAAGGTGTGGGGAATGGATCTGTCAATGTGACTTTGTTAAGCTCCCTAAAGTCGACACAAATTCTTAACCTTGTCGGGTCATGTTTCTTGGGCTATATGACCATGGGACTTGCCCATTCCGACTGGTCGATAGGGTAAATGATCCCTGCTGCTAACATGTTGTCGATTTCCTTTTTAACTATTTCCTTGTACTTGTGAGCTAGTTTATATGGTCTTTTCTTGACAGGTCGGACATCAGGTTTAGTGTCTATTTTCATTTCACCCATTTCTTGTACTAAACCTTTTAGGTCTTTATAGTCTCTGACAAATACATCCTAGAATTCTCTAAGTAAGTTCACTATTTTGGTGGTCTGTTGTTCACTCCAATAGTCCCCAATCTTTGCGATTTTTGGTCGGCAGTCATTTGAAATGTCGACCTCTTTAGTTTTCACCTTGGCATCTAGCTACTCTGGTACTTTAGCTTCGTTGATCAGCCAACTTCCTTCTTTGAACTGTGAGAATGTAGCAGGGAAGTCGGTTGCAGTCATTCTGTCGACGTCTGGTTTGTTGGTGGTCGCGACCTTTAGGATTGAATGGATAGGTTTTGTTGTTTCAAAATGGTTGGATTTCCACCTGAATCTCTTTCCTTCTGTGTGTTCATTTTCTAATTGTAAATGGGTCGACTCAGTTTTTAATTCAGTGTGTATGCTGTTGCAGTCCTTGATCTGTCGATGGTCTTGGTAGGGCTATTTTTCGGTTAGTTGGAGAAAGTGTTTGATTTGCTGTGCTGGCTCGGCTAATTGTTCATTTTGAGGTATGAAGTTGAAGTCTTTAATAAAATTTTCCCTTATTTCATGCCTGAAGAAGGTTTCTCCTCTAGCTTCCTCCATCTTATACCATTTACTGGGTAAATCGGCTAGGGTTGAAGGGAACAAGTGTGGCCAGGCTCTCTCATCCTTAAATCCAAGTCTTCTCCACTCCTTTTCACAAGTCTTGATATGTTCTTCCGGGTTTTGTCCTTGGGTAAAGATAGGGATATGGGCTTGCTGGGTTAACTACTTTCCACCAAACCATTTGACAAAGTAAGTCGAAGCAGTTGTCCAGGTCTGTAATTTTGTCTGATGGGTGTCCCACCATCTAGCTTCTTGACTTGTGAATGTTTCCACTAAGCTTTGAAGTCGGCCATGTTCTCCAATATTTTTAGATACTTGTTCAACATGCATGACTGGGGATTCCCTCTCCTTATACCTTGGTTGTTGTGTAGTGTTTACGTTGGTCGGTTGTAAGGTAGGGCGTTCCCTTATTCTCTTTTCAAAGATTTTGGGTATAATTGAGACTATAAAGCACCATCGGGTGGGTTTTTTCTGTACTTTTTGTATAGTCCATCACCCTCTTGCTTGTGTTTCATAATTTTCCATCTCCCAGTCGTATAATTCGGCATCTGAGTTATAACCAATTGAGTCTTGGTTACCTAAGTGAAGTTCCCCATGGATGTTTGGTTCTGTATAGTCCATATTGTTGTGGAACTGGTACAGTTGTCTGACATCGACTTCCTCATCAATAGGTTCTGTCCAAGGCTCTCCTTTGGATGGGTGAATGGGTACAATGACTTTGTGACCATTTCCTTTTAGCTTGATTCGTTCCTTGTCTAAGGATATGGATGCTTTCATCTTTCATCCCCAAGGCCAACCAAATAGGGCTGGGAAGGAGTTGGAACCTTCTTTTGGGTCGATAATTTCAAAATCAACCTTGGTCGAGATTCCCTTAATGGTTGTGTCGACATTTTTCCAAACCCCAATGGGTTCAATGAGGCCTTGGTCGGCTAGTTTTAGGTAGATTCCTGACTCGTAGAGTCGAGGTTCACCCATCTGTTCCCATGTATCCCAGGTCATGATATTTACTTGGGACCCAAAGTCGAGCACTACTTGTCGGACGTGGTAACCTTCAATTTCTAGGTCAACAAGTGGGTTGACATTGTTTTTGTCTTTTTGGTTCAAGCTGCAAATGTTCTTAGTTTGTTTCCCAATGTTGGTGCCTTTTAGTTCCTGCAATAAGTCGATGAATTGAGCTACGGATTTGTGTGTTTGAGCGAGTTGGATTAATTGATGTAGGGTGCCAGGTCGACTGTTAACGAGGTCTGCTTGTCGTGCAATGTCATGAAATGTGTGTGTGGCTTCTTGATATGTTTGTTTTTCCTTGCTAGGGTCAGGATACACATTTGTGTTTTTAATCTTGCTAATCTGAGGGTTATCAGGCCCTGTTTTTGTACCTTGTCGAGTGACAATATGTAAATTTTTAGTAGTTATTACATCATGCTTCTGGACATAAGACAAGACATTAACATTTTTCTTATTATTGATTTTCTATAACATAGTAGGACAATCCTCAAGGGAGTGATCGCTTACTCCACAGTGGTTACAGAATTTAAGATTGGTCCTATCTTTGTACGGACAGTGTGCATATCGCTGACCTTCTTTGTAGCATATGAAGCACTGGGTGGGTCGACGTGGTCGAATGTCGTGATTCCTGGGGGGTCGACCTCTTCCTCCATAACCTTGGCATCGATCGTCGCACTGGTGCTGATATCATCGGCCATCGTATCGTTGTCTGTTTTGTTCGTTTGATGGGTTGTTTTGCTCATGATTTTGCGCCACTGCATTTGTTTGATATACCGCATGGTAGTTCTATCGGTTCTTCAAGTTTAGCTGACAATCGGCGGTGTTGTGATTTTTGGTCTTGCAGATGGCGCACCAGGAAGCCTTGCTGTTTTTCATGTTAAATGGGAAATCTGCAGTAGAGTGGTCTCCGTGTTCCTAGCAAATGTCACAAAATGCTTTAGTCTATACAAATCAGACGTCTTGTCGGCTATATTCTTGTCGACAGTTATCTTTAGAGTGGCCATTTGTTGAGCACTTGGTGCACCAGATTTCTTGATTTTTGAGGGTGAGCTCCTTCAGAGACTTCTGTACATTTTCTAGTTGCTGTTCTAGTCTGTGGTCCATGGGGTATGTGGGTATGTCTTCGTCCATTTGTCAGTGCATCCTCATACGTTTTAAATGTCTCCAGACTAATATGGAGACGTACTTTTGGTGATAGTCCTGCAAGAAACCATTGAATTAGTAGTTGTTCATCAATAATGTAATCCAATTGGCTCAGTAAATCTTTCCACCGCTTGTCATAGTCATGAACGGTTTCTCCTGGCTTTTGTGATGTGGTTTTAAGTTTCTTCGCAGCCAGGTGTTTAGCATCGAGAGTTTTAAAGAAGGACAAGAATTGCGCCTTGATCTCGGCTTTGGCCTCTCTGGGTTGTCGTTCTGAAAAGGTCATATACCACGTCAATGCCCTTTTCCATAATGCTCCTGCAAACAGTGCCATCTAGTGATCTTCATCTATGACCTGGTTGGCTTCCCAGGTCAACTCGCAGATGAACCAATGTCGTCGGGGGTCTTCATCGCCCTCATAAAGAGGAATGTGAATAGATATGTGACCCATGTCTGAATCACTTTCACTGCTCTCAGACGTTGGCGGAGGTGGAGGTGGGGGTGGTGGTGAAAGTGGTGGGGTTATTGATATAGTCGGGCCTGCAGAACTTTGATCGACGGAACTTGTGCTCCCATCTGTGGTCGATTCTTCTTCGACATGTAGTCGATTGATGTCAGCTTCTGCTATCGATGGTCCACTGCAAATTTGTGTGCATAGGTTTGATTCTTTGATTTCTTCTAAAGCTGTACTTGGCGGGGAGGGTGCTCCTTCATGTGTTGGTAAGAGCAAGTGGATACTTCGAAGGGAGGGTGCCACTTGAAACGTCACCCATTTCCCTTCCAGCAGTCGATGTATGATAAGGTGTTGACTGGTGTATGTTTCGTCACCTAGTCAGGTTCATTTACTGTAGTCACCAGCTCTTAGTCGGAGGTCATCTTAGATAATAGTCTGTATTCTGGTACATGGATTCAATGGGGAAAGGGTCATTCCTTCACCAGGAGCTCTTAATTGGAGAGCTTCTAGATGCTCTATCCACGCTTCTTCCTCCTTAGGGGATGCCTCTCTCTCTACACCCTCTTCATGTCGATCATGACCCGAATCTGGCAGAATCTCATCACGGTCAGTCTCCCTAGGTTTTTTTCCTTGATGCATCCCTGTGGCTCTTTCACGTCTTGCTTCCCTTCTCTGTTGTCTTTCGTCCCTTTCGAGTTTCTGAATGTCCGACATACTTTCGTACGATATTATTCCCTTAGGGTCCTCTTCGGTCGACTTCTCATTACTGGTGACTAATACTGGATTCTGGTCGACTAGGATCCACTACGCCTTACCTTCGACACATGACCAGCTAACCCCCCCATAGCCTACCCAACGCTTTTAGAAATCCTGGATAGTTTGGTCTACTTGCTTAGGAAGTATTCCCACTCCCTTTCTGTAACGAATTTCTCCCACTTCTTCTGCTTTTCCGCCTAGTTCGAGTTTGTAGGCTGTTCGAGAAGTGATGGATGAGGTTCAACAATATGGGCTACCCCTTTCTCAATCAAGAGTTTGAACAACAAGGTCGGTAGGGAACACAAAAATTGTTCGGTGAAATCTGTGTAAAATTTTTCTTTGACAGTTTCCACTGAAGTTCTGTCTTCAACTGCTTGTTCCTCACAGAATTCATCAATGATTTTCTCAAACCACTCCGACAAATTTGTTCGGCCTCCTTGGATCAATTTTTGCAGCAACTGTGCTTCTTTAGTTGTGTCCGGCTTTCTCATCCAGAAGTTGCTTCAAGATTTGGGGCACTGATTCGACAAACTTCTCATGCGTCTCTGTGAAAAATCTTGCTTTTGTTTCAGCGACTGTTAATCTGTTCCTTCGTGCGTAATTTTGCAGATAGTTGGAAATTTTACGGTCCCACCAATCCTTAATCTCTTGCTCTGGTATCATATGTGAGCATATATTTCAGTCATGTACTACCAGCAACGGAACCAATGTTGTAATCTCACAGATCACATAAGGTTACCAATAATACATACTAAAACATACATAACTATAAAACAGATACAAGAGACAAGAACAGATAGATTTAAAACAGATTATTTTATTATATTGAGTCCATATAATATAGAGAACTGAACTAAGTTCTCATTTGTCTCAACAGCCTAATATATACAATTTACAAACAGTTACAAAATAAATACCTATTGGTTCAATGAACCGACACGACTGTTAGTTAACCGACCTAATCATCTAGTTTAGTCGGCTGACCGACTTAGTCGGCTGATCGATTAAGTTGGCCCATCGACTTAGTCGGCTGATCGACTAAGTCGGCTCATCGACTTAGTCAGCTGATCGACTAAGTCGGCCCATCGACTTAGTCGGCTGATCGACTAAGTTGGCCCATCGACTTAGTCCACTGATCAACTAAGTCGGCTCATCGACTTAGTCGGTCCACGTTCAAGTCGAATTTGTCAACTTGCTCCTCCTACAGGAATCTTCATATAAACTAGACTTTGGTAAGTCTCTAACAATGAAAGAAGTATTGTTTGTGCCAGGACTCAAGAAGAACCTTCTCTCCATATCAGCATTGGATGCAAAAGGAATGAGGGTTGCATTCATAGATGGTCAGGTCATTATGTGGCCTAGAGGAAAGACTATCGATGATGTGGTAGTGATTGGAGAACAAGAAGGAGGTCTGTAAAATTTGAAGGGCCATCCAAAACAAGCCTTGGTCCATGACATAGTAGAGCCAAATGAGATTTGGCATAGAAGGCTTCCACATGTGCATTACAGAGCACTACCTATTGCAAACAAAGCTATTGTAGGTCTTCTATAATTCCAAGCAAAACATGATGGGGTTTTCAAAGGATGTGCCAAAGGGAAGAATACAAAGAAGACATTTCCCAGCAGCGAAAGCAAAGCCAAAGGCATACTAGAAATCGTCCACTCAGATGTATGTGGTCCTATGTCATCAAACTCACTAAGCGGGTATGCATACTATGTTTCTTTTATTGATGATTTTTCTAGAAAGACATGGGTTTACTTCATGAAGAACAAAGATGAAGTATTCAGTAAGTTCAAGGAATTCAAAGCCTTGATCGAGAACCACACTAAAAAGGAGATCAATACTTTTCGATCAGATAATGGCGGAGAATTCACTTCAAATGAATTCAAAGAGCTATGCAAAGAATCAGGGATTAAGAGGGAGTTGTCCACTCCTTATAATCCACAATAGAATGGGATTGTGGAATGGAAGAATAGAACCATCATGGAAGCTGGAAGAGCAATGCTTCATGATCAAGATATTCCTATGCATATTTGGGCTGAAGCTACTAGAACAACAGTGTATGTATAGAATCATACTCCACATAGAGTACTCGAGAACAAGACTCCTAAAGAAGTCTTCTCTGGAAAGAATCTAGAAGTCAGCCATCTCAAAATATTTGGTTGTCCTATGTACATACACATTCCAAAAGAAAAGAGAACAAAATTAGATCCTTTAGGAAAGAAGGGCATATTTGTGGGATACTCTGAAAGCTCGAAGGCTTACAGAATCTATTTCCTAGGATATAAGAAGATTGACATCCACAGGGATGTAATATTTGATGAAGACATAGCTTACAACAAATCCAAAAAGAGACCTGCTGAAGAACCTGAAAAGGCAAGAGAAGAAGCACCCATAATTCATGATACAACCATGAATGAAGAAGCTCAAGAAGAAGATAGAGATTTCGAGGAACCACAAAGACCTGTAGATACACCTCTATAGAAGAATCCCCATAAGAGGAAATCAGCTTGGGTATGTGAGCTTATCCAAGGTGTGAAAAGATATGGGGCTCCAGAAGAGAATCACAGAGAAAGAAAGAGGACCAGATCCTGCTCTGGGTATGGCCTTACTATGTGATTTCATTGATAAAGAACCTTCCAGTTATGAAGAAGCAGCAAAACAGAAAGAATGGAATGATGCTATGATCGAAGAATATCAATCAATCATGAAGAATGATGTTTGGGATGTTGTCCCAAGACCAGAAGGGAAGTCAGTTGTAACTTCCAAATGGATCTACAAGACCAAGCATGCTGCAAACGGTAGCATTGAAAAGTATAAAGCAAGATTTGTAGCTCGGGGTTTCTCTTAGAAGGAAGGGATAGACTATGAAGAAACCTTTGCACCTATAGCCAGATACACTTCCATCAGATCAGTACTTTCTCTCGTTGTAGTGATGAAATGGAAGATACACCAGACGGATGTCAAGACTGCTTTCCTAAATGGTGTAGTGGAAGAGGAAGTTTATGTAGAACAGCCACTTGGTTTTGAGACACATAACAAAGAGTCCCATGTATGCAGATTGAAGAAAGCCCTGTATGGTTTGAAACAGGCACCCAGGACCTGGTACGGCAGAATTGACAGCTTTCTATCTAGTTTGGGCTTTACCAAGAGTAAAGCAGATTCCAACCTTTACTATAAGGTTGAGGATGGCAAACCAATGATGCTTCTACTATATGTAGATGATCTATTTATGACAGGTACGAATGGGTTGATTGCTGATACAAAGAGAAAGCTTGCTGCCAAGTTCGAAATGACGGACTTGGGGATGATGCATTACTTTCGAGGTATGGAGGTGTGGCACAGTACAGATGGAATCTTCCTTGGACAAAGGAAGTATGCAGTAGAGATCTTGAAGAGGTTTGGGATGATGGACTGCAAGGCTATGGCCACACCTATGGCATCGAACCTGAAGCTATTGAGTGATGCTTCATCAGAGTTGGTCGATGCTATGATGTATCATCAGATGATTGGGTCATTGATGTACCTGACGAACACAAGACCAAACATTTTCTTTGTTGTGAACACCTTGAGCCAGTTCTTGACAAATCCGAGAAATGTTCACTTAATTGCTGCAAAGCATATTCTGAGGTACTTGAAGGGTACAGTTGATTATGGGTCAAGTATGATGCGAATCAAAAAATTAACCTAGAAGGTTATGTTCATTTAGATTGGGCAGGCAGTGACATCGACAGGAAGAGTACTTCAGGATGTTTCTTTAGTATGGGATCAAGTGTGATCTTCTGGTTTAGCAGGAAGCAATCCTGTGTGGCACTGAGTACAGCTGAAGCAAAGTATGTCGCAGCTTGTTCAGCTAGTTGTGAGGCAGTATGGCTGTGGAAGCTACTCTCTGATATATGTGATCTCCATTTGGATGCTACATGTATACATTGTGACAACCAGAGTTGCGTGAAGTTGTCATAAAATCCAGTATTCCATGACAAGTCGAAGCACATCGAGATCAAGTATCACTATATCAGGTATATGGTGCAGAGGGGAGCAATGAAGCTCCAGTATGTGGTGACGGAGGAACAGATAGCTGATATATTGATGAATCCATTGGCTAGGCTGAATTTTCAGTACTTTAGAGAGAAGCTTGGTGTTCTCCAGATCGAGGTTTCCTCCAAGAGAAAGTGATGAGACCCATAGCCATTATGTCATGGTCAGAGGATTGGTTCCTTCCATGATCAGATGTAAGGGCTGAGCCATTCTGTCATAGTGAGAGGATTGGTTCCTTCCATGTTAGATATTAGTGCTATCCATTCTGTCAAGTAGGATAAATGTAAGGGAAACTGCCATTCAGGAGAATGGAGGCACCTGGTCAATTACTAGGAAAACTCAATCTAGGACTGAGAATCCATTCTGATGTGATAGAGAGATGTGTTCCCACTTGATCAGATGTAAGGGCTGATCCATTCTATCATGGCTAAAGGATTAAGTTCCTCCCATGTCAGATGTGAGTTTTGGCCATTCCGACGAGCAGGTTGAATGTAAGGGAAAATTCCATTCTCTAGGAGAATGGAGGCACCTGGTCAGTTAGCAGGTAGCTCAGTCGAGGACTAGGGGACATTCTGATATGATTGTTGGGATGTGTTCCCTCATGATTAGATATGAGTTCATATACCTTCCATCAGTAATGGGATCTGTTCCTTCACTGGATGGATGTAAGTACAGAGCCCTTCCATCAGTAATGGGATGTGTTCCCTCACTAGTTGGATGTAAGTACAGAGCCCTTCCATCAGTAATGGGATGTGTTCCCTCATTGGGTGGGTGTAAGTGCAGAGCCCTTCCATCAGTAATGGGATGTGTTCCCTCACTGGGTGGATGTAAGTGCAGAGTCCTTCCATCAGTAATGGGATGTGTTCCCTCACTGGGTGGATATAAGTCCTGGGCCTTTCTGATATGATTATAGGATTGGTTCCTACATGATCAGATGTGAGTGTTGGGTGTGCCTTTCTGACGAGTAGGTCAAATGTAAGTGCTAGGCAAAGACCTACAAGATGGCTAGGCCTACAACCACCATGAAAAGGGGCTGGATCTATAGAACTTCCTATGATGAGAAGAATCATGAAATAGCACCAATGATGATCCAGATTGAGTGATGATCAAGATCCAGTGATGATAGCCAATGATGATCTAGATCAAGTGATGATCGAGATCTAGTGATGATGATGACCAGTGATGATCCAGATCAAGTGGTGATCCAGATCTAGTGATGATGTCCCATGATGATCCAGATCGAGAGATGATCCATATTTAAAGAATGAATATGACTTAAAGACAAAAATGACTTGAATACTTAGAAGACTTGATATGTAGATGACAAGATGATCCAGTTGATATAGAGAAGAAGACCAGTGCTGAAAATTGTGTCGAAAGAATACCTTCCTAGTTAAGAGGGAGTGTTGATGTATTTGTAACTTCGGAATGTATTCATCTATGTATCTTATGTATTGTAACCCGATGTTTATTCCAAGATGTATCTATTATGTATTTGAGTCATGTTGTCATGCCTCGATGTTCCGATCGGGAGGATCAATAATGTAAACAAGTCATGTCAAGTCATGATGGGTAACCCTCCGATTGTCTAAGTATTAAAGTCCCCGCAGTTTCGGGGCACTAGGGTTATTAGACTCTCCTAGTAGAGGTCGGCCCTAGTAGGTTTTTAGTCATGTCGGGATTAGTATAAATAGAGAACCGGAGTCTCTATTTATCACACAAGTCATACACACTCAAGTGTAGCGCATAATTGAGGAAGGAGAAGACACTGGGGCTAGACAAGAAGAAGATTACTGTTGTTGGGAGATCACTTACTGTTTTGTGGATTTTACTATTTTGGTGCTGATTCTATCTCTGAGGAAGTTGCGGGGTTTTCTCTTTTATGGTTTCCCTGAGGAAAAACATTGTGTTCATTGTCTCTTGTGTTTGATTGCTGTACTTGTTATTCTCTCAGTTAAAGATCCTAATAATGCTAGCTTAATGTTGAAAAAAAGGTAACATAAACCCCATACAAAAATAAAACAAGATTGCTTATATGATCCGTTCCTAATTGAAACAAACAAAATCTTCCCTTTTTGAACCGAAAAAGAAGTGAGCTCTCTAATGAAAAGCAAGAAAAGATTGTTACAACTTTATACAAAAGTGTTCATATTTTTCAACTAAAGAGTGAATAAACCAATCAAAAATCTATACGATAACTTTCATATGGAATTTTCCACAACTATATGAAAAAAGGAAAAAACATTCAAAAATCATGTATAACAAATGAAGGAAAACTAAAATGAATCTTTTCTTGTTCTATGAAAAAAATGACAGAAATCAAAGATCTAACAAAACCAAGTTCTATTCAAAGCCAACTATGAAGCTTTAAATACCAACATCAATCACAATGCTTGAAAGTATCTATGGATTCATACACGCTCCTAGGGGGGTGGGCCCACCCCCCGACATGAGGGTCTTTGGGGGTTCGGGGGCATGAGCCCTTGAGAAAAAAAATTGGCCCTTTAAAAAAAAAATTGGTTGAGTTTTCTATTCAAAAATGAATTGTAGAGGTCAAACAACAATTGTAAATATTTGAAGCATGCATCTCAAATACCAAAACAAGAATTTAAGAATCAAACACCAAATAGGGCTAAGAAGAATACCTAGCACCGCTTCTATAGGTGTTGAACAAGGCATTACCAGCCTGAGCACAACTTCTTGCACACAGGAACATAACAGTGGCACCACTTATGTAGGTTCACACCAGAGCATTACTAGGGCCCAACACCACTTCTTTCACACATAAATGGAGTGGTGGCGCCGCATTTCTCTAACAGGGAAAATGTGGTGACAGCTCCAGAACCGCACTTATAACACAGCTCAGGAGTGGTTCTCAAGATGGTGATCAATGATTCAAAATTAGAATTTTTTCTAGTAGAGTTTCCAATTTTGTTATCCAGAAATACGTACCTCCTGTGGACAGGAGCTGGTTCCCTGGTCTGAATGGTTCATATCTAGAACAAAACACAAACACCAAATGTTAAACTTCCCCTAGATATGGTTAATCAATTAAATGAAATTCCATGATACTTCTCCCAAAGTTTTTCCTCGCTATCCTCATAGAAAAACCTATAAAGATTAAAGAAAACAAGAAAAGGATGATAGCATACAAGATAATCAACTAGATCTATGCTTGTGACCAAGGAATCAAACAATATATACATATGAAACAGTAAATATGGGAAGAAAAGGAATTTTTATTAATAAATGATTGGAGGGACTACAATATTCATGCCTTGGTGTCAAGAGTTCCTTCCAATGGATCCTTGCCTCTAACTTCACCCAGCCTCCAAAGACTCAAGAATGATTTTGACAGAGTTTGGGTATGCAACACAATTCTTCATCCTTCTTCCCATAGGGGTTGAGCCAGTATCTAATGGTATGGGAGGATAGGTATGGTTGAGTATCTCATGCATGAGGTGGAGATAATATCCTAAAAGGGAGGATCTAGAGCTCCATCTGGTCCTAAACCATAGGGATGAGGCTCCACAGAGGTCAGCTTCGAGAAGCCTCTCGAAGTTTCTCTTTTTTCCTTGAAAACTCTAGCACTGCTCTTCCAATGAAGAAAATAGGTGATGTTAAGGGGGGTAATGCTTCTTATAGTAGGGATAGAAGTAGTGGAACCTCTCTTTTCTCATGTATCAAGAGTGGTGTTGACTTGGGTAACACTTCTTTTCAATGGAAGAGAAGCGTTACCCGCTCAAAACAAGGAAAAATTGTAAGGGGATATTTTTGCCTGTTATTTCTCTAGGGAAAACTTTGAGGGATTGAAGCAGAAAATGGAATACCTATATCATAACATGAGGGTGACAATATTTTGGTGTAACACTTATCTCACATCATGAATAACTCTTTAAATCCTCATCAATCATGTCCCCTTGGATGTTAGAGGAAAACATCTTAATGCTAGAATTTGGAGCATATTTTCTTGGTTCACCTCATAGAAGATATGGTTATCCCAAAATGACAACATATTCGATTTCCCATTTAGTATAGAAAATCACATAATGGTGTCTTTATAAAGAAAACAACAAAGTTAATTTCAAACGGTTCCAACAAACCTCAAAGCTATCCCTTGTACAATCCTTATGGGTAAAGAAATCATCCTTTGGAACTAGTTGGAAATATTAGTCTCTTTCACTTTGAGGGTGTAAAATGAAGCATGTTAGTTTAGAAAATAACTTGTACAATCCTTATGGGTAAAGAAATCATCCTTTGGAACTAGTTGGAAATATTAGTCTCTTTCACTTTGAGGATGAACATGAAGCATGTTAGTTTAGAAAATAATTATGTGCTAAGATGCATGATGAGAGAATTTCAAAAATAGATTTGATCCCAATGGAAATACATCCTCTTCATTAATGGGGTTTTCAAGGTAAATCTAGGAAGTGTTAGGGTAGGCAACAATGGTAGGATTTCCTACAAGTTTTCTTAGGGCCTTGGAGTGGACATGTTGTAGAAGCTATCGCCATTTACCTGAACATGTTGTGATTGAAACCCCATGAGAAAGGACCAAGAGGTATGCATGGGAGACTCCATGGTTCTCATAAAAGGGATAAAGGGGTTGGCCTCTTCATCAAATACTCAAATGTAGTGTTTATGTGAGTTCAACATCGCCATACTATATCATGTCACATGGCATCAAATTTTTCATGTTAAATGGAAGTTCAATATAAAGAGAAATGAAATGGAAAAAGAAGCCTAAAATCCAAAATAAGTGGTAGTTAGATTGTATGAAGGATGCGGAATGGAGAAAACATCTAGAATAATTATGCCATAATGCATCACACCCATCACTAATCAACCTTGCTAGGTGGCCACAAGGTGTTAGGCATGTCATGTTTCCCACCTAACTGTAAAGAACTCAATATGACTAGGATGCAATCTACCAACACTTGAGGGTGACTAGTGTAGAATACTTGGGATGAAATATTTGTCCCTTAGAGGTTGTATTAGGACAATGTCATTACTTTGGAAGGACAATGACACATCCCACCCCACCCCTTCCTTATCTGACTAGATAAGTTTTGTCACTCAAAGGGACACTCTACAACAAGAGGTATGGAAGTAGATAGATGGGTCATGAGGTGGTAAGGAAGGAATTGATGGAAAATTCATGGTCATGAGGTCTCAAAGTGAGAAAATAACACCAACTTGAGGACCAATTACCCTTTCTCTATCTATGGTTAGTATGCCCATTATGATCAATATTTCCAGCTTATCCCTGACTGAACACAGTTGATGGGAGTAAAGAAGTAGACACCAACAAACCCCCCTCAGCCACCTCCTACACCAAAAATCCAACAATCTATTTTGTAACAACCCTTTTCCAACCAAAGCGTGGTTACCCAAAAGTTGGATCCCCAACCCTAGGTGATGAATCCTTTCAAAACGTATTTATGAACTCAATTTTATTAAACCTCTAAACTCAAGCCAAAGAGTATACTAGATTTGATTTCTCACTCTTCCTAGATGAGACTTGTGTCCCTTCGGGAGGCTATTTACAGATTCAATTCCCTAGAATGGATTAAATTTTTAGGATACCAAAAGCACCACTTCAGTGTACCCCACATAAACCTCACATGAAGGATTCCCATAATTACATTATTATGGGTGACTTGTCACAATTGCCAACCGCCATGTACACATTAGAAGTGATTCAATATTTAGCCACACAATGCAAGGAAATACTAAATTCTCTTGGAACCATCGACTAGTTAAACTCGTGCCTCATGACTTTCGACCTTGATAAAGGAGAACCATAACTACCCTCATCTATATCTTTCCAAGTTCTAGCCATTGTGATTAACATTATCATTCATTGATGTATTATAGATGAAGGTGCATCCACATGCGCCGTGTCCTCAAATATTTGGAAATTATTAGGCTCACCTAAGTTAGTTCCATCCTATATCACTCTCCATGAATATGATGGACCACCATCCCAAAAACGATTTTTGTACCATAATGTCCCCATTGAGCTAGGGGAAAAGATGGTAATGATTGATGTTAAACTCGTTGACACCCATTTAGATTACAATATACTATTGGGTTGTTGTTACATGTACACCATCAAGGGGGTATCTTCCTCGATTGTTCGTATCATGATGCTTCCCTTTAATGGGAAGGTGGTCACCCTCGACAAACTTAACTACTACAATCCCCACAGCACTACCGATCTTGAGAATGTCCTACATGTAGTAGGTGAAGCTAATCCAAGCCCTTTTGTTGACATCGACCCAAGTGTGTCCAAATATTTTGAGATCCTAGGGACACATGCAGGACCTCCACCTAAAACCCTCACCACAATGGACGGTCTCATGTGCACCATTTTCACCTCCGAGAATGATTCTCCCAATCCAATAGCATCATCATCAACACCCCCAACTAGCCATGGATTGGAACAAATATTGAACTCTTCAGTCCCCCCATGTTCCAGATACCATTCCTATATCCCCCTATAAGAGTACAAGAATGTCAGTAATGGCATAGTTATCCCTCCTTGGTCTTACCTTAAGGATCCCATTATGGTACCTCACACCACCATTCCCATAAATGGTTTCAAAACCCCTCACACATTATGAGATGGTGTTAGTTATAACGTATAAATCCCACAACATCACATGTTGAACTAACACCACTAGTGAAAAAACCACGATCGGCCATCACACAAACTCAAAATGGGGGCATCATTCAACCCGAGTTAAAATCCCCTATTAGAAGGGGCATTAACCAACCCAATTTGAAATCCCCCACCTCAAATAATCATACTCCTGAATCTTCCTCATGATCCACTAAACCTAACATTCAGAGAACGACAAAACAAACATTTAACACCGACATTGTCCATGTTACACCCAATATAAGAGACACTCTTCCATGCGCTCTATGTATTCAACAATACCATGGTACAAACCTATGCCCTACCTTACCAAAACTCCCAAACTTGTTAAAAACACTACTTAGTGTGATGCATACACCCCAAGCCTGGGGGCACATCAACTTCCTCAAACCTTAAGAGAAAATCATTACGCACCAAAAAAGTGTGTTCAATCTGATCTCATTTTGGAACTACACACACCATTGCCTCGATCTCCCATGATTTCAGAATTCCTTGGTGACTATTCGTCTCACACAACCTTTGGTGGAACTCTATCCTTATCCACCAACAAAATTAGTTACCATCAATGTGGTTACCATTAATGCAGTCACATGAATTGTGTCTTCTAATTTACTTTCTAATAAGACCCCTACATTGCCACATCCACACCCTGTCCATGTCAACCACGATAGAATATGCACCTCTTGTAGGAACCACAGCCATATGATTCCCAGTCATAGTATACCTATATCACCTACAAATATGACACCCCTTCTAACACCAGGCATCCAACAAGTGCGCCATGTTTTGAGCTATTATTTATGCATTATACATACCTTTGTCACATCCTTTACTACACTTGGGTATGTGCATCATGTGTGCAGGATTACTGCAAGAACATGGAGATTCCACCCATCATTGGCAATAATGCAATAATTCTACCATGGGTATTATCATGAAACTATCCTCTTGGCACCTTGTTTCCCCTCTAATAACCATAGCCCTGACATCAATTTTCCATTATAAGAATAAGTCCTCATCCCATACAGTCACCAAAAATTCCAGTGTTCATGTGCCATCAACATGATTTATGTGAATCACTCACATTCCCCCATGGGTGTTTGCATGATTGCAAACCCTAACATTTTGTGACGCCCACAATGTTTACCCCCCCCCCATAAGCCTAAGGAATTTGAACCACATATGAAAAACCCAACCCACAATCAATTATTTCATAGTAGGGCGATTATTTCAAAAAATCAGTTTGCATGTGGAATTATGGATGGAGTAATACAGAATGAGGAATACAAGGTGCAAAATGACCTCATCTATTACAAGGATATAATTTTCTTATTACCTGGATCAGAACTAAAGAATAGGATCCTAGAAGCTACACATAATGCGCCAGTGGATGGCCACCCTATTTTTTTCAAGACTTTCCAAAAAATAAGGGAGAGGTTCACCTAGAAGGGCCTCAAAGAATATGTTCTAATTCATGTGAGGGAGTGTGCTGCATGCCAATAGAACAAAGTGGATCACACAAACCCTACTGGACTCCTCTAGCACCTCCTTATTCCAGAACAAAAATGGGAAAGTGTCTCCATGGATTTCAACACCGGTATGTCGAATGTCCAAGGAAAATATATCATATATGTGGTGGTTGATAGATTGACCTAGTTTTCACATTTCTTTGTAGTCTCCTCTATTATATCAGCAAGTGAAGTTGCTACACCATTTTTCAAAGATGTTTTCAGACTACATGGTTTACCCAAGACTATAATAAATGACTGAGATAGCAAGTTCACCAATTCTTTTTGGCAAGCTCTGTTCGAACTAGTGGGAACAAATATGAATCTAAGAACAAAATATCACCCTCATACTGATGACCAAACTGAGATATTGAATCAATGGATTGAAGGCTACCTCCTCATATATGTCACAATACAACAGAAAGATTAGGCCACATGACTCCACCTGGGAGAATTCTACTATAACACCAATTTCCACCTCTCCATTAGGATGACTCCATTAATGGATTTGTATGGATATGAGGCCCCATAATTTGCAGATCTGATGTTTGGGAACTGTAGAGACCAAAAATCCAAATATTTACTTTAGGAGAATCAAGATACTTAGGGCACTCAAAGAAAATTCGCAGGTTGCACAGAGCCAAGAGAAAATGAATGTTGATAAGCATAGGATTGAGAGAATATTCCAAAAAGGAGACTTAGTTTACTTGAGTTTTCAACTTTACATGAAGTCCTTTTTTAAGACAAAGGGAGATGAGAAACTCCAACCTCGGTTCTATGGGCCTTACAAAATTTTGAGTAGCATTGGTGAAGTGGCCTATGAATTGGAGTTTCCTCCTAATAGAAAGATCCACAATGTATTTCATGTATATTTCCTAAAGAAATAAGTATGCCAAAGAAATAATTGTATTAGAAGAAATTCCACCCCTTAATTATGAATTCCATTTGGTCTTAGTGCTAAAAAAAAATTTGAAAACCAGAGAAAGAAGGTTGAGGAATAATACCATTAAGGAATATATGTTGTAGTGGAAAGGGTTTCCCAGTGAATATGCCACATGGGAGGGTGAACAAATTTTGCAGCACCTTATATTGCTTCTGCTTGAGGACAAGAAGACTTGGGAGGGGAGGACTACCATTTCCCTTCCTTGAAGGACATTAAAAGTGTTGACCATGTCAAGTGTCTAGGGGTTAAAAAATTGAATTAATTAAATTATACCTAGGAAATTTTGATTATTTAATACCATGGAGGCGTGTATCAGATTAATTTATAAATTTTGGTTATTTGTATGTAATAATTTAATTATTATGAAAAATAATTACATGTGGGTATTATTTTTTCATGATAGGAGGGTGCAATAGGAAATCCAACTGACTTAGGATGAAAAATAGCAACTGTACAAAAAAAATGGCAAAAGAAATTTGTCATAAAAAATATGGAAACTGTCAAAAGTAGGGAAACTCGAGGTAGTTTTAAAAGAACGAAAGTGCAGTAAAATTAATCAGTCATAAAGCATGAAACTTTTGGTCAAGGAGGGCATAGTTTTTTATTTCGTGAAAGGATTCTAGCAAGGAAACATCATTAGTCATAAAGAAGGAAACTTTTTCTCAAGGAGGACGTAATTTCCACTTTCATTGAGTGATGCAAATAGGGAAACAACATCTAAAGGATAAACTTGGTAATTTCCTCATGGAAGGTGCATTCATGGCTTAGGGTTAGGGTTTTCAAGTGGGTAACTTGCCAAACTGGTGGATGACTTGCTCAAAAAGTTAATAATTCTATAAAATAATTATTCCAAATCCTTTGAACAACTTTTTGATGATAATTTTTTCAATGTTGAGTGAAGCATAGATTTTTATCTGATTGATGTTCCTTAGCTCCCTTGGGTGATGTGCCTCAAGCCTTCCCATTCTCTTATTTCTTCTATTATATTCTTCAGTGCACCATAGATATCCAAAGAGAATCCATTAAATACCAATATTACATTCATATATCATCCATTCAGACTTTGGAATTGATATCCATTGAAGGAGATGTCAATTATTCTCTCCAGATTGTGAAAGTAGTGACGGGTGTTAGTTTCAAGCCTCGAATCTTGAGTTTTGGGCACTCTTGAGGGAGATAAGCTCCTCCAATATCCTTCTGATATTCCCATATTATTTCCATATTTATGATCTATGATATACAGTAATATTTATGCTCAATAAGGATGAAATGCCAAATTTTCATGAGGAAGGCCTTCCAATGCTCATTTAATGAGCCTTTTGTAAGTTTTATGCATTGATAGTGATTTAATCTATATGATAATGATATATAAGTTGTATTATGCTTAATAGGATCTTATAAACCTCTTATAATCATTATTTTCATATCTAATAAAGTAAATAATTGAATTTCATCTTCATTTTCTTACCTGCGTTCTTTAGCTAGTTAAAATTAACTAGTTTTAATGTTTCCAATGGTATGAGAGTTATGTGTATAAAATTTTAATTCTATAAGTTTTTTTTGGTTATAAAATCACCCAAAAACCAAATCCAACTCACAGACTCGAAATTCGTTGAGGTCGTATAGTGTTTGAGTGGCCTCCTTTCCGCAGGAAATCTCTAGTCCAAGTTCCTAGTTTTTTCCCAAACAACCTAAAACTCTTCCAAAATATTACATAAATTTTATGAACCTAATTATATGAATATTTTATTCCTAAATATATTCTTATAACTCCCATAATCCTTTTTTCCTTGGAATTGACTGTTCAATCTCAGTTCGCATCGGTTGGGACACCCAGAAACCTGGTAGTAGACTTCACCATGGTTGATGCTCAAAACATAAAATATCCCAACATATAGGTTCTTATCTATATGAAATTTATGTCTCCAAATATTTCTTTTTTTTCTCCCATTAACCCCCTGTAATCCTAGTAAAATTCCCAATTTTTACAAAGAATTTTTCCCACCTGTCAACTAGTTCTCTAATTTGTTAAACATAGTAGTATGAGTTAATATTTCATATATGATTCAGATCAGGAATATTATATTACATTTATCAGATGAATTTAATATCCCCATGCTTATCATCGAGTCTCATGTCAATTCAATCGGTCTCATAGTTGGTTACAACATGATCTTGGTGTTAATATTTTGAGAGAAATGGAAGATCTTTAAACTTTAAAACTTTTATCAATGTAGAAATACTAAACACTGAATCAGTGAACTATGAAAACATTCAACCAAATAAATCATTCATCCACAACATAATATGTACACTTAGGAAAATCCTCAATACGGGGAGGATGAAAAAATCCAACAATTATTTAGAGTATAATAAATATATTGCAGAGAATGGTTTATAACACAATAACAGATTGCCCAATAAGACAAATCGTCCAAAAATAGAGAAGAGAGATCCACTAAAAAAATTATGATAAACTTGCCATGTTCCTAACACATTAATAACAAGTCAAAATAACCTCCCATGCAAAGAATAGTGAATGGGTGTGATGGAGAATACTTTTTAGTGCACAATAATGTGCCTTGCCTACACTGGTGCCAAGTAGGTTCCTTGGTTTTCTCACCATGCGCAAGATATGCTCCATACCTTCCATAATTAAATTTAACTGAATGTTAATTCACATTGAAGTGAACTCAATCTTTAACTGAATGCATGTCCACTTAGTTAGGAGGCTAAATTAATTGTCATGGTGTTTTAACTTTAGTGTCGTCCATGCAAATCAATTTATTTACTATTATTATATTTTCATGGATCTTTTTAATTAACTAATGCATGCTTTATTACAACTAAGGATTTAAGTAAAGTCTTATTAATTCAAGTTCATTGGAGGCATACTTAGGCAATTTGAATTCTTTCTCTCTCTATGCTTATCTCTTTATCATTTAACTTTCATTCCATGGTCCACATGTGTATTTATTATTTATTTACCATATCATATTATACTTAGGATAATTGCCACATGTCATGATCATATCATTTTACGTCGGACCATATAGTCCTATGCTAAAATAATTCACTCTAGAGATAGCTAATCTCTAAAATGATGCTTAGTAATATATAACATAACATTTTTGCTTCAATATACAAAAGTACTTCACCTCCTTTACTAGAGGTCCATCCCATAGGGTACCGTCTATGAGAATACTTGACTTGATATAACTCACAGGTCCACAATCTTGATATCACTCATAAGACTTTGCAATACAACACCATCACCTAATTCATATGAGGATATATATAGGAATTGATACAACTCACAAGCCCCAACTTGATATAACTCACAAGTATGGAGAATGAATCATGATATTGTACAATAAACACTCTCTCTCAAGAAGGGAGGAATTATCTACTATTCCAAGAATTCTATGCCAAACCAGTAATTTTCCGCCATACCTAGCTTGTCTCAGAAGTACCCATATTTTGTTACAGATAGAGGCTATGTTAAAAAATCTATATTCTTACAAAATTCTATTTAGTATCAATATACTTAAGTTGTACCTTGCAGTACCATGACTCCGATGAAGTGATACCTCATCTTAATGTGTTTCAACTAAACATGAAACACTGTGTTTTCAAAAATCTTGAATATAACACCTGATATCTGTAGGCTCAAGTATTTCACCCTAGAATGTAGCATCCCAGGATACAATATTCCTTAGTAGGTACTACTATCCCCAATACACTTTGCTTCTATAGTACTCTCTTACATACACCTTGCTTCTATAGTACTAGCCGCAATACACTTAGCTTTTGTAGTACTAACCACAATACACATAGCTAATCCCAAGCTATATAATAGGTCTACTATATATCAAAATACAATAAAGAACATATTCTAATGTACCTCAAGGTACTCTAACATATTCTTAGATATAATCATAAAATACAAGAGGTCTACTTAGTACCTTAAGAAAACAACAAGCTACTTACCCATGGTACAATCATTCGGATCCCATCAATAATGTAGTTTTGCTAAACCAGAAACTATGAATTTACAATCCATCATGTTAAAATTTTACAACACATCAAAAAAATGTGTAATTTTTTTTACAACAACAAAAAAAACTTGCCTATGTCAATCTTCAGCATTAACTTATTAGAATATTCTACTATATAAAGATGTTCTTTGTGATATTATCATTTTCTATGATATTCTCCGAGGTCTGATCACTTTTATAGTGATTTTATATATGTATCACAACATCCCACTAGCTAGTTATGTGGCTATCTAACCTCTCCAATAGGTTTGACTGCTCCCCAACAGTATCAACTATAGATCTTATCAAGTATATGATAGTCTCTGAGACCCTGACTATGTCTCTAATCATGTGCACTTTCTCCACAATATATTCTACAACGTCTAGATGTTTGATTCATATATCATGACTAGCTGGTGGGGAATTTATCTAATACTACCTATGGAGATACATCAATACTCCCTCTTCAATTAGAGGAGTCTTTATGTATTTCATCAATCTTGTATTGGATAGAGGCTTTAGAAATAATGCTGGCAATTCTGCTCATATGCGGATATGTGTTGGAGTTGTACTACTCATGTTATGGAGAGAAACTTCCTATGGCTTGGGGTACACCAAAATAGACTAAATGAAACTAGAAATCAATCCATTCGAATATGCAAGGGAAATAAAGACATCTAACACTAAGGGATATGAAGCGTAACTTATTCCAGACGGTTGATGTAGATCCCCTTTGAGCTTTTCCAACACGCTTGCATTCACAATTCGGTCTCAACAACAACAAACAAGACAAGAATGCTATATATCAAAGTGTTAGGCCTACTCTAGAATATATAAACCATCATGTATAAGAATAATAAAATACATCCATGGATAGAATATTCATAGTTATGCACATGTATTCGATAGGAAATGGATATTTATATTAATAAAACAGAGATAGACCAATGATAAACTCGGTTGGCACTTCTTCAAACCGAAGAAACCGAGTCCTCCACCTTGGCCTCCATCACAATGGCAAGCTTACAAAGAAAATACAATCTTGGGAAGAGCAGGAATGTGTGCTCCAAAGGGACAAAGGGATGCAAACTCAAGCATAAACAAGTGAGGCAACAATGAACTATAGTTTCTTTTCTCTTCAATTTCTCCTCCTTCAATGTATCCAAGAAGATCAATATATATCCCTCCAAATGAGAAATGGAGGGTCGAGTCCAAGAATTCTCAAGGAATATGGAAGGCCAAGAGTCAAGTTATTCAGGACTCTATGAGGAAAATTTTAAAAACTTTTGTCTTCATGCACATTTCCTGATGTATGTGGGTATTGGCTCAAAATCTGCATGTACACATATATATTGCTTTAAAAGTCATGTATACACATAAACAGGTTTTTTGGGGGGGATTTATTGAGACATCAAAGTATAATTTGAGAAAAGGGGGTTCAATGAGTACGTAGAGGGACATGGAAGGCCATAAAGATGTGATCTACCAAGTGTGGTAAAATCAGCTATAACAGATGCCCCCTAATGTGTGAGGTCACAGGGGTAACATGATGGCCGAAATACATTATAACCATCCCAAAAGTGGAGTAATGAAGATCCAAGTGGAAGAACCAACCACTCATCAGTATAATACAATGATAAATCTCATCTTGTGACTGTAAATATACATGTAGCAGTCTCGGATACATAAGAGTGCAATGGCCATGAATAGGCATGATATACAAATGTCATGTGTGGTCATCACCGTGTACAATATACAATGAACAATATATCCCTAGTGGATGAATATAGCTGATAATATACTAGAATATGGTCATGAGATATGAAATCTAACGAATACTGGCACGATCAAGGAGGTAGCATATGTGGAATTCCACCAAGCTTAGAGGTCTTCTACGCAAACCACTATGAGTACATGTCCCATCACGCAAATAAAGGTGTCGAGGTCGAACATGATGGTTCATCGTCTGGATACTGGTCATTGATTTATATTGTTAACATACGTGAGATATCCCATAGATAATGATAATGGGAATCAAGGTACAGAGTGCAATCTAACAAGTGTGAATATATGTGTTGAGGTTGAACACTTGAAAGAATCCATCAATCAAGGGACATTGATTTATTCCCAAAACTGTCGATGGAGAGAGAACCTACCACTGATGACTATAAGTCTCAAGGCACTCAAATGGACTCTAGAATCCTATTACAGGATAAATGGTATGAATTCGATGGAATGGAATCCACTAGAAGGAGGGAATTAGGGCATCCCCCATCAACCAACTCGAGGTACTTAGAAACATTGGATAATGTGGAATAACTCAAATAAACAAGATGTGCACAAACCAATAACAGTATTGGGAATGAATCATAAGGAAAATGGTGACTAAACATAGGCAACACTGAATCAATATGCAAACTGGTACATCTCTACGACACAGGAGGAATCAACAAAGGCTCCATAGGGGCTGGAAGCATAACCAGTTGGTGGAGAAAACTCAGAGTAATAAGTACATATCCTAAATTCATATGAACAACCCAACCAATAGATGTGATATACAATGCTCTGTTCGAAGGAGACATGACTCGACAACTGCCACAGATAATATCATTTCCTATTTGGATTTTTATGTATTTAAATTTTTTGGGGATTTTCAATTTTGAAAAGCTTGAAAAAAGAATAAAAGTGCTTATAGTATACAGCTGGGAGGAGATGAGTTTCATGGGAAAGAAAACTAGTTCCAAGCAGTGGAACATACCTATACTCAATGCAAGGAAGCATGTGCAGGATTACGATACTCGGGGGAAGGTCTCCTCCCGGTAAGGGATGATCAAGCTGCAAAGGATATGTAAAAGGCTCTACTTTGCTAGGATTGAGACAAACTCGGGCTACATGGATTATAACCTTGAAGCAGGGAGTTGGCATAAATATCAATAAGACAAGCAAAATGCGTGAAATGAAATTACAACTTGATATACAAGGGAGTCCCTATGGGAGATGACCAACATAAATTTCAAGAGGGATATGAACCTCTTTCTCAAGGACATGGCAGGACTAATAAGGGACTCCCAAATCTAGAGGAGAAATCTCATCATGGGTACCAACCTACAAAGAGGGATCTAAATAGGGAACACATGTATAGAAAATCTCTACCACTTACATAATGCCACTTCTAATAGTAGTATGAAGGTTTTGTGACATTACCAAGTGGGTTTGTACCTAGACTTAAGGTGAAACGATCATAAGGCAATTCATAATGCAATTGGATGTGTGGTCCTTACATATATGCTAATTTGAAATTATACCTATAATATATACGAACGATTCAAAGATTCAAAGAGAGTGTATAAAAAATGAACCCTACATGACAACAATATTAGTCCAAAACAGTTGGAAATAGTCAGTAAAGAATCCAAATTATAGGATATAGGGAGGATTGATCATGACAAGTGCATTCAAAAGAAACAGTGTGGCAGAAAATGGGACATAAGAAGGAATGTAAGATGTACACCCAACATTCACTTATCCAATACCATCCCTATGAGTTTGAACACTAGTGTTAATACCGTAAAAAGGGAGTGAAAATCCTCTAGAAATAGAGTAGAGGATGGAATATGACCACTCCCAAATATATGAGCAAGGTTAGGGGCTGTGGTGCCCTCCAGTCCAACACCAGGGTCTGAACTAGGACCTGGATCAGGTGACGGGATACTAGTAGTGATATCAGGCATGTCGAACATAAAATGACCCAAAATCAAGAGAACATAAATATACTCAAGTAACCGCGATCCCTAAATCCAACTAGCACATAAAGAGCATACTCCTAAGAAAATCTACATCCATATGCAAACAAGCCAAAGGGAGGATAAATGAGCTCCCAAATGTAGCAAGTATGTCTCACCTAGGAGAGGCCTGAAACTCCCATACACTACAAGCAAAGGTGTGTAACCAATTATAGTGTTTGTCAGCTTCAACGCGTAAAGTGACTATTCTTTTTTACCCCTAACTGGCAAGCACACTCACAGAATAAACTCTACAAGTACCTCATGCAATACCTAGGTAAGGAAACTAAGGTCACCCCAATATAACCAATGCTCAAGTAGAAATTAGCAGGTGGGATCTACCATATGGGAAGGATAGCAAAGCCCAAATCTCGAAAGCACCAAACAATACCTCAAAATCCCCCAGATACGAATAAGATCCTTGAAATATCTCTGATGCTCACAAAAAGTGGCAAGGGGATATCCCCACCAAAAACATGTATGCTTCCTCGTGCTTAACTCCTGGGTAAGAGGAGCCTCCTGAGAACACTAATTATACCAAGGATTTCACTCTCTCACTTGGACAAACACCTATAGTGTTTTGTTTAGTAGTCTTAGATAAATTTGCTCACACAACCTATTCCAAGACTCTAAAACCTAAGCTTGTTGATGTACCCTATCAAAGAAAAATGTGCAATTCATTTTAAATTAAGCATTGATTTTAGGGGTTGTGATTACTCAATGGAAATTGACCGTGCAACCAATGATTTTATGACTCAGCCGTGAAAGTAAATATGCAAACCTAATAAACAATTCCAAATGAAATTTTGTGTTTAAGTGAGAAAATGGGGTATGCCACTACATGAGATGAAAACATATTCATTCCTTTATAAATGCCAATGCAATCCTTCCTATATGAAATCCTAAACACAACTCTCATCCAAGAAATCCAATGCAAGTACCTCCTTAAATCCATATGTGAGATGCAAGTAAGAATCCAACTATATAATTATTTTGTATTTTCAATATGAAAGAATGAAAATGCAATAAAATTTATTAAAATTCTCAGTCTCTGTAGCAAGCATCAAACACAATCCAAGCAATACACCGAGACAAAAAGACTAATGCACTAATGGCAAAACAAAAAAGAAGATAAATGACTAGAACTACTTTCAAAGAAAAATCAATGAAAAAGTGGTCTCTGGTCATAAAAGAAGCAGTCAATAGACAACATCAGTACCCAGGAAGACCCACCCACACTCACAACTGTAATATCCCAAACTGATATAATAGGAAAGCAAACCTAGAAATTTGCATGCATGCAGTTGCATGCAAATATGTTCCCTAGAAAAATACGGAGATGCTATAAAATAGGAGAAATCAATGCATGTACATACCCGTATATAGCTCAAATAAATAAGCTGCTGCTGGGAGCCCGGATGATGTGCTTGTTTTTTCTCTGATCACAGTGACATGGTATGACAGTGAAAACCTCTGGCTGGAATAATCAACCTCCTGGAATAACTGTTGAATGTAACCTGATGATGAACTAGTGTTGAACCTGTATGATCCAACCTGATGATGAACTAGGGAAGATAGTTTTCACTACCGAAATACACCAGTTAGCTAAGCATGCACTCAACCTCAACTTAGCTCGCCGAGCTCTCCAATTTAACTCCACAAATCAATTATCACATAAGTATCTTCTCCATTCACTTTATCTTTCTTTTATAACCTTCAACTATGAAAACCCTAACTTTTGGCCTAATTAGGTCAGTTTAACTTCTAATTTGTAGTTTAATTGCATGCATGCGCATGGAGACTTAATCGGGTGCATGAATCATTAAATAATGCTCAAATTTCATGCATGCAGGTGGCCTTTGGATCTAGTGGCCCTCTTCAACCCAACGGTGATATAATATTGATGCCCTAGATCTTCTATAGATGGAATGAGTCTTCAATCGATTCCCTGACTATCAGTACCTGCTTGAACCCACAGGAATCACATAGGTTAGCAGGTTGGTCCTCAACACCTAGGAAAAAGAGGACATTACAGTCCTCCCCATTCAAATTTGCTTGTCCTCAAGCAACTGTAAAGCTGGGTGCTGTAATACCTGTTCTGTCTCCCAAGTGGCCTCCTCTATAGGTAGATATTTCCATTGAACCAAGTAGTCTCTAATTATTTTGTTCCTCAGTTTCAACTCTCACACCTCTAGGATGTGCTCCGGAATCAGAATCAATTGCCCCTCATCATCAAGGGGGGGGCAGTTCTCAAATCCCCTATCTGGAGGTCGACCTGCTGGATGGTCTCCGAATACTACTGGATGTTGTGTGGCCTTATCTGGTGGTTTCCTAAAGGTAACAAAACACTCTACTGCTCCCTCAATATCTCCCTGTCAGATTACTACCTCCATCCTGTGTGATGTCACTAGCATGGGAGGATAGGTATTCATTCCTCTCAATACTACCTTCTGTCCCTTGGCTCTTGTGAACTCCATCTCCATGGTCCAGTAGTTTGTGGAATACTTCCCTAGGGAATACATCCGATGAACTCCTAATACCACCTTCATGTCAGGTACATCCACCATGTAGAATGTATCCCTCACTGTATAATTCCCAAGTGTTATTGTTAATTGAAGAATCCTCTGACTACACTCCATAGTGTGACTTGCTGGAGCTACTAAAAACCCATCAAAACTCTCAGTCTGAATGTCTCTTATTTTAACCCATGTAGCATCAATAAATTTGTGGGATGCCCCACCATCTATCAGCACTCCCACTCTGTGGCCCTGTATGGTACCTCTGATTCAAAGAGTGTGGAGTCTAGGAACCCCTATCATGGTAGAAATTGTACCTCCTAAGGGAAGCAACTCCCTAACTGTCTCTAGTGTCTCTCTTTGCTCCTGATCTGGATAATCATCATCCTCCCCATTGTCAGAATAGGCCTCTATGTAGTAAGCCTTTCCCTTCCCTGAACATCTGTGACCTAGTACCCATGGTTCCTGGCAAGTGAAACATAAATTTTTTCTTCTAAGGTCATGTCGGGTATTATTTTCCATCCATTCTTCCCTGGGCCCTTCTTTCTGGATGGGTTTCCTCTCTTCATCTTTAATAGGGGAATTGGTTTTGGGAGAAAGACTAACCATGGGTATTGCATCCTGTAAATCTCTAGTCCATCTAATGGCATCTGCTAGGATGGTGGGCCTATAATACTTGACCCATCCCCATAAGGGTTTAGTGAGAGCCTTAGTGAACAACATAATCAACCTGCTCTCTGATATATATGTCACCATGACTGCTATCCTCTGAAACTCTAAAATAAATGCATCTGCACTACCTTTCTGGTTGAGTTGTTCCAGCTCTCTAAAGTGTACCTCAGGATCCTTCCGATCAAACTGCTCAATGAGCCTCTATGTAAAATTTGGGTGCAAGGTAGCCAATTTAATGGCAGCTATCTCAATCATGGGGTTGAGCTGGAAGTATGTATCCAACTTCTGTACCCAATTCCTGGCTTGGCCACCTAGATTTCCCTCAAAGGTAGGGATAGTCAGTTTCCCTATGGTGCGTTGTAACTCATAGTTCTGGGTAAATGGCCTATTGTAAGCTTTGGGTTTGTTCTTACTTTTAAAGTGGCAGAAGTCTGTGAAGGTCATAGCTGAATGGAAGTCCTCTCCTAAAGCTCTATATTCTCTCAGATAGGCACTCATGGGTTCTTCTGGTTCTTCTTGTGCTAGAGGCACTACAACTGGACTATCTAAGAATTGAGGCATGGTAGGTCGGAAGGGATTGTGTATATGTGGATGGCTTTGCATGTTGGTATATAAGTACTCCCTACTATTGTGGGTGGATACCCTATTGCTGTTGGGAAATAAGGGACTGTGTGGGGTGGGCCCATTCTTCTTAGTCATTCGCCTGAAGGTACTCATCATTTCTTTTTTCCCATTAGTGAGTTCTTTAATGGTTGATATGAGACTATCGAAAGTTATTTTATCATCATCAGCCATTGTTTCTTTTCCTTTTCCAAATTGATACTCTATGTTCCCCAAATCTATGTCCTCTAACTCCTCTTTTCTGTCTTTATTCCTCTGTCTCCTGTGAGTAATATTGTATGGGTCTCCTGGATTCATTTATACTTTTTCATGCCCACAAATAGAAAGACTGATGACATATAATATTTAGATATAAAATGTAAATCAAATGTAACCATAGTACCTCCACGCCTAGTGAAGCGGTCCTCTTATGCAGAATTTTGGACAAATTCTTCTTTGCAGCTACAAGCGGAAAAATACAGCATACATTTTTTGCGTGCTACTGGTCCTTGAGAGCTATGATCGTGCTTGCAATAACCTGTCAGCAGGTAAAATACGAGTAATCTACAACAGCTTTTAGGAATCAACGTCAACAAACCCTCAGCACCTGAAAAATCTGTTCATGTGAACCTGCACTGTAATTTAATCCAAAATTTATAAGATTTTATGATGCAGCAGGAGCCTCGTGGAGCAACTTAATGATGGGAAGTGGTTCTATTAGAATTAAATTCTATAGAAGAATCCCCCTACGTATAGAAAATACTAATGAAAATTAAAGGTAGTAAATAGATTCAATGAGAAGAACGTTCAAAACAATAAACAAGATTTTGGAATCTATGTACAACACAAAGAATGTGTCCTCGATCAGTTATTTCTGGGCATGAAAATATCCATTTCATATCACTTTCATCACATAAGAATTTGCCGATGATGTAGTCTACTGTTGGTGTACGACACAGAGAATGCGCCCTCAATCAGTTATTTATGGGCATGAAAATCTCCATTTCCTCTCACTTTCATCCCATAAGAATCCGTCAATGATGTAGTCTACTTCTGGTTGCAAAGTATCTCATTTCCAATCATAAAAATCTGTTGATAACCTTTTTATAGCCCTATACTGTACCTTTTGGCTGCAAAGTATAGGATAGTCATATATCTTCTATTGAGGGGAATATCAAGTCAGTACTTAAGGGAACCTTAAAAGCAAAGTTTTGGTACAAGCACACCTCGTCCTCTTTGCAATAGTAGACCTTCGTAAAATGATATTCAAAGGGAAGCCATATCTCTAGGTGTAAATCACTGCTTGTAGCAGAAGTAGGTTTTATTGTAATAATTTGAGTGTTAATTGAAGGACGCCTACGAATCCTTTTTGGAATTTTGGGGATTGCAGGAGCCTGGACTCCTTTCAGCTCCAATCTATGAACCATAGGACCTTCTTTTTCTTTCAATTTAGTGAATCTGATGACATTGTTATTGGTATCTACGACCTATAACTTTCCAGTATATCAAATTGTGGTTAGGGAGTATGAATTGACAAAAAACGAATGCCATGAGGCTTGGATGTCCCTCAATGACTCCAACCATCAAAATTAAATGTAGACATGAAATGGAAACCCTTAAAATATTCCCACTCAGGTTGGCAAGAAAACCAGCTCTGATACCACTATAATATCCCAAACTGATATAATAGGAAAGCAAACCCCAAACTTAGCATGCATGCAAATATGTGCCCTAGAAAAATATGAATATGCTATAAAATAGGAGAAATCAATGCATGTACATAACCGTATATAGCTCAAATAAATAAGCTGTTGCTGGGAGCCCGGATGATGTGCTTTCTTTGTCTCTGATCATGATGACACAGTGTGACGGTGAAATGCTCTGGCTGGAATAATCAACCTCCTGAAATAATTGATGAATGTAACCTGATGATGAACTAGGGTAGATAGTTTTCACTACCGAAATACACCAATTAGCTGAGCATGTGCTCAACCCCAACTTAGCTCGCCGAGCTCTCCAGTTTGACTCCACAAGTCAATTATCACATAAGTATCTTCTCCATTCACTTTATCTTTATTTTATAACCTTCAACTACGAAAACTCTAACTTTTGACCTAATTAGGTCAATTTAACTTCTAATTTGTAGTTGACTTGCATGCATGCGCATGGAGACTTAATCGGGTGCATGCATCATTAAATAATGCTCAAATGTCATGCATGCAAGTGGATGTTGTCTCTGGTGATCCTCTTTGACCCAATGGTGATATAATATTGATGCCCTATATCTTCTATATATGGCATCAGTCTTCAGCCGATTCCCTGACTATCAGTACCCGCTTGAACCCACAGGAATCACATAGGTTAGTGAGTTGGTCCTCAATGCCTAGGCAAAAGAGGACATTACAACAACCCACCCAACAACTTCCCACATCAAACTCAACCAAAAAAGGGAGGATGTACATGACTGTTCAAAGAACAGTAGCATATGTACGCGACTTTTAGCCAAAAAACTACATGTATATGCAACTTTTGGCCAAAAACTTGTGTATGTATGTGAATTTTACCAAAAAACCTATGTATATAGAGAATAAAGTGGTAAAAAGAAGGCCAAGGGTCAAACCAATCTAGGTTAGTTTCAATGGATGAACATACTACTAAATCTGACACAAAGAAGGAGAGAAACAGAGAGAAATTCAAGGACATTGTGCTAGCCAATTCCTAAAGAAAAAACAAGGAACCTCCCTAGCAAAGTTGTCGATTCTGTTATGGAGAGAAACTGCCTATGGCTTGGGGTATACCACAATAGATTGAATGACACCAGAAATCAATCCATTCGAATATGCAAGAGAAATAAAGACATCTAACATTAAGGGATATGAAGTGTGCCTTATTTTGGATAGTTGATCTATATCCCTGTTGATATTTTCCAACATGCTTGCATTCACAATTCACTCTCAACAACAACAAACAAGACAATCATTCTATATATCAAAGTGTTAGGCATACTCTAGCATATATAACCATCATGTATATGCAAAATAACTACATCCCCTGGATACAATATTCATAGTTAAGGACATGTATTGGACAACAAATTGATATTTCTATTAATAAAACAGAGATAGAATAGTAACAAACTCTATCAACACTTCTTTGAACCAAAGAAACTGAGTCCTCCACCTGGGCCTCCACCACTTCAATCCTCCGTCACAATGGCAAGCTTGGGAAGAGAAACAATGTGTTTTCAAAAGGGACTAAGGGATGTAGACTCAAGCATAAACAAGTGAGGCAACAATGAACTATAGCTTCCTTGATCTTCAAGTTCTCCTCCTTCAATGTATCCAAGAGACTCAATACATATCCCTCCAAATGGGCAATGGAGGGTCGAGTCCGAGAATTGTCAAGGCATATGGAAGGCCAAGATTCAAGTTATTCGAGACTCTATGAGGAAAATTTCAAAAACTTTTATCTTCATGTACATTTCCTAATGTATGCAGGTATTGGCTCAAAATCTGCATGTACTCGTGGATATTGCTTTAAAATTCACATATACACATAAACAGGTGTTTTTTGGGGACTTTCTTAGGACATCAAAGTATAATTTGAGCAAAGGGGGTTCAAGAAGTCTGCAAAGGGACATGGAAGGCCATAAATATGTGATCTACCAAGTGTGGTAAAATCAGCTATAACAACTCCTTTCTGTGCCATTTCTTGGATATAACTAACTAGGAACCTCTTAAATATTTTATTGCTTTGCAACATGCTCTATCTGGAGCAACATATTTGATGTGATCTTTCTCAATCAAAACACTTGTCAAATTCCATATATCTTTGAAACTTTCTTTCACTAACCGAGACATGTCTGAATCCATATTCACTCTTACAAAGTAGGTACTACAACACATGCTTTGTTGTGCATGATTTTGTACTTACTGCAACCATATATTTGATCCTAGTGCTCATCAGGCATATCTAGGATCTTCTCAACATCTTCTAAGATCCTTCAAATATGAATAGGAATGATGTTTAACTTCATATGTGTTTTCATGGACTTATAGTCCATTGTATTTAATCCTTTCAAGAACTCTACTGAACATCTTCCTCAATAGGGGAAAACCTTAACTAGTGACTACTACACCTCTAAATTCAAAAATCATTTAATATTCTTAAATATTGCTTCCTTCTGAATATGAGCACCATGCAAGTCTCAATATATAGCATGAGGTTAATTAACCAGTTCCATTGTTTTTTTAAGCTATCAAATCTAGCTTCTCTTTCTCAACATCTAGATGTGAGAATCATAAACCGAGTCCTCCATCTTGGAGACTCATGCTCCACTATATGTACATGAATTTAACTAGGTTAAAAAATAAAATACCTTCAAGGATCTTTTTCATCAAGAATAGGGCTTCCTTCTAGATAAAATATTGCTGAAGGTTTATTCCCATAAAAACATTAGGTCCTCTCGATATTCTCCTAGAAGCCTCCCACTTCACAATATCATGCTTTCTTTTAGGATTTTCCATTGGAATCAATGCATGTTATTCTCCGCTTGTAGGCCATAACATATGGTATTTCTCTACACGCCAAATTTTGTCAAGTTATCAACAACCTTGCATAATCTAGTCATTTCAAAGCAAGGACAAATATTTTATACAGGCATGCAAGCTTTTTAACCAATGTTTTAGTATAACCATATCTCATTAAATTTAATCACATGATTACTTTAATATGTTTTCAATGATTTATATGATTATGTACATATATTATCTTTTTTTTATCATAACCCCATTCATACCTCATGGATTTTTATATAGCCCCATATTCATATGAAATTTTCAGCCTTATATTCATAAAGATTTATGCAGCCCTACATATCTCATGAAAATTGCAGCCTTATATTAGTCCTATATTCAAATATCATGAAAGAAATACCCTTATATGTTTAATCATAACATATGCTTCATGAGATCTAGTATTTTCTAATCAAAGAAAGACAACAATGTATATGCTCAACAAGTTTATACCATAACATAATTCCTAATCCTATGAATACAGATCTCTTAAATAATTGTAATGAAACACATTCAAAACCCTTTAGATCTGAATAATAAAAGCATCTAACAATCAAAATACAAAGACTTATTTTTCATATTTTGCATAGGCCCCCTGTTGATCTCTACATCCTTCTAGAGATTATTGGAGGCCTTGTTTATTCTTTGCAACTTAAAACTCTGCAAAATTACTTGCATGCAATAGGTAGCGAATATCTGCATGGGAAATAAGGATCCCATGCATAGTGGAGAGAAATCTTTCTTGCACTAAGGAAAATACTTCTTCTGATGATCATCATCTTCTTATTCGGGTGATTTATTCTCGGGTGGTTCATATTATTTAGCTGAAGAAACACAAACCCGATGTTCACCTTTTTTCTTTGCTTTGCACTCCCTTGCATAAAGACCCTTCTTTAAAAAATTGAAGCACCAGACCTTCGATGTGTCAAAATATTCATTCAACTCCTTATTCTTTCAATGGAATATATTATTTGGAGGGAAAGGTTTCCTCCCTTTCTTCATTCTTACTGTGAGGGAAATATTTCCTTCATTGAAATCCTTCTTCTTCATTAGGTTCTACATCTTTCCCTTCAAATCCCTCTTTTGACTGAGGGATTTATTTTCATAAATATTGGTGAATTTGTCAAAACACTCCTTCACAGTCTTCAATGGAATGATCACAGGAATGATATTATCCTTAATTAAACCATAGATGATCTGCTTAGATCTTGCTTAATTCTTCTTGAAGTTGACTCACCCTTCATTATTGATAGGCTCCTCTACCATAGTGGATATGTATCCATGTAGGTCATCCTCCTCAACAATGTTCAATACCATTTCCTTCCATGTGTTGAAGTTGGAACTACGCTTGATACATTCTTCTGATCGAATGGTGATCGATTCTATGGCTTCAAAATTTTCTCAATCCTTGAGATCTACATAGGATTCTAGTTGCTTACATAAACTTATCTCCTTAATTCCCACATATCAATGAACTATGAAAATATTTAACCACATAAATCATTCATCCACAACACAAGATGTACCTTGGGGGGAATCCTCAAAATAGAGATTGCAGAGAATGGTTTACAACACAATAACATATTTCCTAATAAGAGAGAGCATCCAACAATAGAGAAGGGAGATACACTAAAGAAACTATGATAAACTTTCAATGTGTCCAACACATTAATAACAAGTCAAAAAACCTCCCATGCAAAGAAAAACAAATGGGTGTGATGGAGAATGCTTCCTAGTGCATGATAATGTGCCTTTCCTACATTGGTTCCAAGTAGGTGTCTTGGTTTTTTCACCGTGCCCAAGATATGAGCCATACCTTCCATAATTAAGTTTAACTGAATGTTAACTATCTTTGAAGTGAACTCGGTCTTTAACTCAATGCATGACCACTTAGTTAGGAGGCTAACTTAATTGTCATGATGTTTTAACTTTAGTGTCACCCATGCAAAACACTTTATTTACTATAACTTTGCATGAATACCTTTAATTAACTAATGCATGCTTTATTACAACTAAGGATTTAACTAAAGCCTTATTAATTCAAGTTCACTAGAGGCATGCTTAGGCAATTTAAATTATTTCTCTCTCTATTATTATCTCTTTATCACTTCACTTTCATCTCATGGTCCACATGTGTATTTATTATTAATTCATAATATTATATTATACTCAGAATAATTGTCACATGTCATGATCATATTATATTATCCCAGACCATATAGTCATATGCTAAAGTAATTCACTCTAGAGGTAGATAATCTCTAAAGAAGACTTAATATAAATCGATGACCATGGTTAGTAATATATCACATAACATTTGTTCTTCAATATACAAAATCACTTCACCTCCATGACTGGAGGTACATCCTATAATGTATCATCTATGAGAATAATTGACTTGATATAACTCACAAGTTCCAACTTGATATAACTCATAATTCCACGGTATTGATATAACCCAAAAGACTTTACAATACAACACCACCACCTCAATCATATGAGGATATATATAGGACTTGATATAAATCACAAATCTCGACTTGATATAACTCACAAATCCACAAAATGACTCCTAATGTTGTACAATCAACACTTGGTTCACAAGATAAGGCCCTTGTCTTATGAGGATTATTCAACTCTCGACAACATCAACACCACATATTCTAAGAGTTGTAGTGGTTACAGTGGTACCTTGTGATCCCTTTCAATCAATATAAGGGATCACCTCAACCTACATAGGAGATTCCTTAGTGCTCCAAATGTAGTGGTCTCCCCTATGCTCGAAGCCAACACATTCATCACATAAGGGGGAGTCGTACATTTCAAAGGTAGTAGTGTTCACATTTGAAAATCATGGTAGCACCACCTTTGGTCTAGGGTAGTCCCCATTCAAAGACTTCACCAATATTTTGGACACCCACACCTATGGGATTATTCAAGTTCCCAATAGTTATACTTCTTTAGCACAAGTAACATCAAGTCAAATTTTGTGTACTCCCACGTGGTTGAAGCCACCTTCATCCATGTCTCGGTATTTTATTATAGATCTCATTGTCTCTTAATTTTGTATCCATTCATTCCATATTCATGAGCATGGGAATGACTACCTCGTTTGTGTAAAAATAAAACTTTCAATTATCACTCACCAACAACCTTCCCGCCCAAGGAAGGTCTATTCATCCAGCTATGTTTCCAATTCTTTCAATAGCAACAAACAGAACACAAAAAGAAACAATGATGCATTATTGTCCCTATGGTACCCTATGAATAGCATACATCAAGGGGATCTTCTATCACATAAATATTGCACACATGCGACATTTCTATAGTTCACATGGTAAAGTGTCGCCAACATAGAACATGCATCCAACCAAATACATCACAAGACCTAGAAAGCATCCTGAATCCAAACATTTCCTCAAAGTAGTCAAAATATGCTACCACATGGCTAATAGTTTGTTTATTAGCATGTAGATGACACATATTACTACTGTGATTCCCACGCATCAATGTGGATTTCCCTTCGATATTCGTGCGATTGACACAAATGATAGGATATCAACCACCAACGACACATTAAAGGCTCATGACAGTTCCATTACCTCCAAGGATTCAAATTTTGGCTCTTCACACACTTGGTTTCCTTAAATGGCCTCTCTTATGTTCCTTAGAGCCACATCATGGATCATTGGGTTCACATTCACTAGTACATGTGCATATTTTTCCCGCGGAAAATAGTTTCTATTGCAACACTTGTGCATTGCTATTGTGACGAACATGACCCCTTTTTTCCGCGGAAAAACTTTCATCATTGTAGCAACACTGTTCACAGTTCGTCGCTATAGCGACACAAAAGACATGAAACGTATCAAACTATGTCTCTATAGCAACATTTCTACATCGCTATAGCAACATATCCATCGTCGATATTTTGACAAACTGAACAAGCTATTCTAACGAACTAAAGAGGCTATTCTGACAAACTAAACAAGATATTTCGACGAAGTGGTGTTGATATTCCGATGAATTGAATGGCCTATTCCGATGAAGTGTGGTGGCTAGTCCGACGAACTAAATAGGCTAGTATGACTAGCTGAAGTGGTTATTTTGACGAAGTGGTGTCGCTCTTCCGATGACGAGTCTTTCCTATAGCGATGCTTATGTGTACAATTCTCAAACAGGCTTGTTATAATAGCGATTAAATTTTCGTCGCTAGTATAGAAATCCTATTGGAGAATTGTACACACAAACGTCGCTATAGTGAAAACCCTGTTATTTTTTTTAATTATGTTGAAATAATTCCCTACTATGGCATGAGGATGGACAGAAACCACAAGTGGTGATGCCTCCCCTTCCAATGATATCAGTTCATTGGTGAAGAAAAGCTTTCAGTAGAAGAAAGACAGGAGAAGAAGGCTACAACACGATGACAAATTATAGGAAATATAAGGTTTATTGGTCAACTCTATAAATAAATTATGCTGACTGAAATAATTATGCATGAATGCATCAAGAAATTAATTTGTGAGTTTCAACATCCAGAGGAGGAAAATGTTCAAGCTTTGTGCAAGGTTAGGTACGAAGTTTGAGGGTAAGTATTCTTCCAAGAGCCTAAATTCCAAATAGGGCACATAAAATACCAAAGTCCCAAGCCTAAAATACAAAACCAAACAAAGACCAACTCCAAAACCAAACAAAGACAAAGGGAAGCAGTGCAAACTGAACAAATACCACAATTCCCAACCAAACAGCTTAAGGGAAAATCAAAAACAATTCTACAAGGATGCAAATTGCACATTCAGGTGAATGATAGATTCAATGCCTTGTGGTATCCAAATTGAATACTTCCATATGGGCCTAAAATCCTTTTCTCCCTAGTTCTTGTAATCTAATCAACAACTAGCTTGGAGTCAACATAGGTTTTTTATTATATGAATACTTCCTCTAAGGTATTGGCCATCATTACTTCTACATAGTTTTTTGTTCCCAGACCCAATTGAAAATTAAATTATATCTTATGATGCTTGAGATGTGGAGGATGGCCCATGAACCAATTTCTCTTTTGTTCTGATCAACATCTCCATCATACAACCAATAAGGGATGGCAGTATTTACCTCCAAATATCCTACCGCTCTCTACGTGTTATGTATTTCACTTTTCTCATAATTTTTATAATCTCTTTTTATCTTGTAGAATTTCAAGACAAGGGACCCTCTTTACAGTGAACGAAGGAAGCATTCCTAGTGGGCCAAATATTCCATACGACAAATAAAGGTAGGAATTCATGGCATTTCCTTACCATTTTGTCATTCAGCCAGGGTTCTAGTGCCTTCCATATAGCGATTACTTCCCACTTACCCTCCCTCCACCTAAACCTTTGACAACTGTCAAGAGTCCACACATGCTTTGATAAATTACAATATATGAACAAATGTGTGCTTTGATATTTAATTGCACTGCATATAGAATCCATGGTCTTGCCAAAACCCTTCCTCAAGGTTTTCCCAAGTCAATAGTTTGTTTTTGAGAATCATCCATTAGAAGATCCTATTTTTTAGGGGGGGAGAGTTTCCAAATGATGTTACATTTCCAAGTTTCATCCTCCATTCCTTGACATGATATGGAAACTTGGTATCCTATGTTTACTTTATAGGATCCATTATCATATTTGGTTCTGATAAAAATCTATCAAGCTAATCTCTTCATTTGATGGATTTCATTTGGAAGAGGGTTTTTTACTATTTCCTGTTCACTTTCAATCTCATTCCGAAGATTTAATTACTTAATTATTTTTCCTTATTAAGGACACTAGTTGGCATTGCTCGTGTCATACACATTAGCCATGAAAAAAAAATTGTGAGTGAAATTAGGTCACCATCTCCCAAGACATCCTTGGATTCTCCATCCCCTCTCCCAAGGGTCAGTTCACAAATTAACATGTTCAACATTTCCTATCAGCAATGCTAGATGGTATCCTATAAGAGTGTAATACCCCAACAATGCTCTCCAACAAATTGGTCCCCCTATAACTAATTTTCTTGGAAACCTTATCCATTATTCATTGCTTAGTGAGACCATGTATTTATTTTTTTATGATAGTATTTCCTATGAACAATGGCAGATGGTCTCCAATGAGAGTATAGACCCCCAACAATGCTATTCAACAAATTATCCTTCCTACAAATAATTTGTTTGGACACCTTTTGTTGATGTATTTGTAACTTCGGAATGTATTCACTTGTATATTTTATGTATTGTACCCCGATGTTTATTTCGGGAAGTATCTGTGATGTAATTGATTCATGTCATGCCCCAATGTTCCTATCGGGAGATTCAATAATGTAAAAAAGTCATGTAAAGGCATAGAGGGTAACCCTCCTTATTGATCAAGGCTTAAAGTCCCCACAGTTGTGGGGCCCTAGGGTTATTAGACTCTCCTAGAGAAGTTGGCCCTAGTGAGTTATTGTCAAGTCAGGAATTAGTATAAATAGAGAGTGAGCCTCTCTATTTATCACACATTCACTTACACTCAGTTGTAGCTCATAAATGAGAGAGAATAATTTGTTGGGACAAGAGAGAGAGAGACTACTGCTATCGGGAGATCATGTTACTATTTTTGGGTTTTACTTTTGGTTCTGATTCTATCTCTGAGGAAGTTGGGGCATTTTCTCCTTTATGGTTTCCCCGAGGAAAATATTTGTGTTTATTGTATGCTGTGTTTGATTGTTGTGCTTATTATTCTCTCAGTTAAAGATCCTAAGATAATGCTAGATTGAATGATAAAAATCTAATGTGGTATCAGAGCTAACCTGAGAAGAAGACACTATGCAACTATGGAAACTAGGGATTCCTATTTTTTGGATCTCTCTCCATGGATTTTTAGAAAAATAAGGTTGGACTGACTCTCCTCTCTAGGGCACATCTTTCTATCGAAATAGAATCTGATTCTGAGCATTTTCAGTTTTTGACCCGACACTACTGCCGAAAATTAAGGCTTTCCACAAAAGTGGAATTTTTTAGTAAGAGCAGGCCTAGAATGATCTCCTCCTCAAAATCAAATTTCAGAGATCAAGATCAAAGTTTTTGGTTGGACAGAACTCCAGGAAAGTCAAACCCTAATCTGCTCCTGAACCAGCTCTACAGAGATTCAGCTCCAGATACAGTTTCGACATCTTAACCTGGTAAGATATAAATCTTTTGCATTTCCATTTGAGGTTCTTTGTTAAGATGTCTCACCATACCAAGCTTGATGAAAAGCTTGAGGGAGCTGATAACTTCCAAGCCTACAAGTATAGGATCCCCCTAGTCCTGGAAGAAAATGAGTTGGACTCTTAGATAAATGAAGAGGTTCCAGTTCCAGAGGGAGATGAGGCTAAGGTATTGCACAAAAATAAATTGGTCATGGCTAAGAGGATTATTGATGATTCAATTAAAGATCACCTCATACCATAGGTATCCTCCCTAAACACACCTAAAGATATGTTTGATTCCCTAACCAAACTATTTGAAGGAAAGAACATAAATCAGAAGATGACTCTGAGAAACCAATTGAAGAATGTAAAGATCTAGAATGCGGAAACCATACAATCTTACTTTACAAGTGTCTCTCAGATCAAGGAATAGCTAGAAGCAATAGATGAAGAAGTGGAGAATGCAGAAATAGTGATGACCACCTTGAATGGTCTACTTAGATCATGGAGCTCCTTCATTCAAGGGATTTGTGCAAGAAAGAAGCTTGTCAAGTTTAGTAGGCTGTGGGAAGAATGCTAACAAGAAGAAGCTCAAATAGAAGCCCGAGAAGAAAAGATGGGAAGTGAAGATCAAGCTCTCATAGAAAAATAGAAGGGGCTATCATCATTCTAAAGGTAAGCACCCTCACTCCAAAAAAACTCAACTCAGATGTTATGCTTGTGATGAGATAGGACACTATGCCAAAAATTGACCTAGAAACAAAAGAAACTCTCACAAGAAGAACAACAACAAGAGAAGACATCATGCTCATGCTACAAAGGATGATGAACCTTCCAAGAAGAAAGTGATGAAGAATATGTTTTGATTTCTGCCCTCACGGGAACTGTCACACATGGAAGCAATGATTGGCTTATAGACAGTGGTGCTTCCAAACATATGACGGGATTCAAAGAATCCTTTGTGAAACTATCAGAACATGAGTCACCCCATAAGGTGAAACTTGGGGATGACTACCAATATCCAATAAAAGGTAGTGTTGAATCCTCCTATAAACTAGACTTTGGAAAGTCTATGAAGATGAAGGATGTCTTATTTGCACCAGGTCTAAAGAATAATCTCCTCTCCATATCTGCATTAGATGCAAAAGGTATGAGGGTTGCATTTGTAGATGGCCAAGTCCTTATGTGGCCAAAGGGAAAGACTATAGATGATGCAGTAGTAATTGGAGAGAAAGAGGGAGAGCTATAAAAATTGAAGGGCCAACCAGAACAAGCTTTGGTCCATGAATCAATAGAGCCAAATGAACTTTGGCATAGAAGGCTTGCACATGTGAACTATAGGGCACTACCACTTGCAAGCAATGTTGTTGAAGGTCTTCCAGAAATACAGACAAAACATGATGGTGTATGCAAAGGATGTGTGAAAGGAAAGAACACAAAGAAGACATTTCCAAGTAGCGAGAGCAAGGCAAAAGGAATCTTGGAAATCATTAACTCCGAAGTATGTGGTTCGATGTCATCCAGTTCATTAAGCGGGTATGTATACTATGTTTCTTTTATTGATGATTTTTCTAGGAAGACATGGATATACTTTATGAAGAACAAAGGTGAAGTATTCAGCAAGTTCAAGGAATTCAAATCCTTGATTGAGAACCACACAGAAAAGTAGATCAAGACCTTTTGATCAGATAATGGCAGAGAATTCACATCAAATGAATTCAAAGAGTTATGCAAAGATTTAGGGATTAAGAGGGAGTTATCCACTCCATATAATCCACAACAAAATGGGGTTGCAGAAAGGAAGAATAGAATGATCATGGAAGTAGCAAGGGCCACGCTTCATGATCAAGATCTTCCCATGCATCTATGGGCAGAAGCTGCCAGAACAATAGTGTATGTACAGAACTGTACTCCACACAAAGTACTAAAGAACAAGACAACTGAAGAAGTATTTTCCGGTAAGAAACCAGAAGTCAGCCATCTCAGAATATTCGGGTGTCCTATTTACATACACATTCCAAAAGAAAAGAGGACAAAGTTAGATCCTTCTGGAAAGAAGGGTATATTTGTGGGATATAGTGAAATCTTGAAACCTTACAGAATATACTTCCTAGGATTCAAGAAGATTGACATAAGCAGAGACATAACATTCGATGAATATTCATCTTACAACAAATCCAAAAAGAGACCAGTTGAAGACTCTGAAGAAACAGAAGTACCCAGAATTCAATATACAACTATAAACGATGAAAATCAAGATAAAGATCGAGAAATAGAAGAACCCTAGGAACCTGTAGATCCACCCCAAGAGAATAATCCTCACAAGAGGAAACCTGCATGGGTATGAGAGCCTATCCAAGGTGCAGAAAGATATGGGGCTCCAGAAGAAACACACCAAGAGAGGAAAAGAACTAGGTCCTACTCCGGTTATGTAGCCCTCTTATGTGACATCATTGATAAAGAACCTCCCAACTATAAAGAAGCAGTAGAGAAGAAAGAATGGAAGGATTCTATGATCAAGGAGTACCAGTCGATCATGAATAATGATGTCTGGGATGTTGTTCCTAGACCAGAAGGGAATTTTGTCGTTACTTCCAAGTGGATCTACAAGATCAAGCATGCTACAGATGGCAGCATAGAGAAATATAAAGCAAGATTTGTGGCTCATGGCTTCTTCCAAAAAGAAGGAATAGACTATGAAGAAAATTTTGCACCTGTAGCCAGATACACATCCATCAGATCAGGACTTGCTCTGGCTGCAGTGATGAAATGGAAGATACACCAGATGGATGTCAAGAATTCTTTCTTGAATGGTGTAGTAGAAGAGGAAGTGTATGTGGAGCAGCCACTCGATTTTGAGACACATGTTAGAGAAACTTATGTGTGTAAATTGAAGAAATCCCTATACAGTTTGAAACAAGTACCCAGGACATGGTACGGCAAAATCGACAGCTTCCTATCCAGTTTGGGCTTTACAAAGAGTAAAGTAGATTCCAATATTTACTACAAGGTTGAAGAAGGGAACCCAGTGATACTCCTATTGTATGTAGATGATCTATTTATAATAGTTGTGGATGGGTTGATTACTGATACAAGGAGGAAACTTCCTTTCGAGTTCGAAATGAAGGACTCGGGTATGTTGCATTATTTTCTAGGCATGGAGGTGTGGCAGAATGTAAATGGAATTTTCCTGGCACAAGGGAAGTATGCGGTAGAGATCCTAAAGAGATTTGGGATGATGGACTGCAAGGCCATGACCACACCTATGGCATAGAACCTGAAGCTATTAAGTGATGCTTCATCAGAATCGGTTGATGCTATGATGTGTCATTAGATGATTGGGTCCTTAATGTACCTATGAATACAAAACCAGATATTTTCTTTATTGTGAACACATTGAGCTAGTTTCTGATAGATCCTAGATGTGTTCACTTAATTGCTACAAAGAATATTCTGAGGTACCTGAAGGGTACAATTGATTATGGGCTCAAGTATGAGGTGAATTAGAAGATTAACCTAAAAGGTTATGTTGATTCAGATTGGGCAGGAAGTGCCATGGATAGGAAGATCAATTTAGGGTGTTGCTTCAGTATGGGATCAGGTGTTATCTCTTGGTTTAGCAAGAATCAGTCCTGTGTGGCACTAAGTACATCCAAAGCAGAGTATGTCGTAGCTTGTTCAACTAGCTATGAGGTAGTGTGGCTTAGAAAGCTACTATCTGATTTTTTTGATCTCTAGTTGGATGCTACATGTATATATTGTGACAAATAGAGTTGAGTGAAGTTGTCTGAGAACCCAATGTTCCATGATAAGTCAAAGCATATCAATATCAAATATCACTATATCAGGGATATGATGTAGAGAGGAGCAATGAAGCTTCAGCATGTTGCGACGGATGAGCAGATGGCTGATGTATTGACCAAGCCATTGGCCAGAGTGAAGTTTGAGTACTTCAGGGAGAATCTTGGTGTTCTCTAGATCAAGGTTCCTTCCAAGGGGAAGTGATGAGTCCGTGAGCCCTTCTGACATGGTGAGAAGATTGGTTCCTTCCATGGTTATATATAAGTGTAGAGATGCTCTTATATGACTATGGGTTGTGTTACCACATGATCAGTGCAGAGCCATTCTGGTGTGATTGAGGGATGTGTTCCCACATGATCAAATATAAGTGTTGAAGGTCATTCTCTAGGAGAATGGAGGCACATGTTCAGTTACCAGGAATACCCATCCTAGAGCTGAGAACCATTCTGATATGACTGTGGGATTGTCTCCCACATGATCAGATGTAAGGGCAGTGCCATTCTGACATGGGGGTAGGTTGGTCCTTCCCATGGTCAGATATAAGGGCAGAGCCATTTTGACATGGGAGCAGGCTGGGCCCTCCCATGGTGAGATCAATGGGTAGAGCCATTCTCACATGGGGGTAGGCTGAGCCCTCCCATGGTCAAATGTAAGGGCAGAACCATTTTGAAATGGGGGCAGGATGGGCCCTCCCATGGTCAGATGTAAGGGTGAGCCATTCTGACATGGGGGTAGACTAGGCCCTCCCATGGTCAGATGTAATGATTGAGCCATTCTGACATGGGGGTAGTCTAGGCTCTCCCATGGTCATATGTAAAGGTTGGGACATTCTGACATGGGGGTCGGATGGGCCCTCCCATGGTCAGATGTAAGGGTTGGACCTTTCTGACATGGTGGTGGATGTTTCTCTCCCATGGTCAAATGTGATTGTTTGGGCGTGCCATTATGACATGGGGGCAGGCATGGCCCTCCCATGGTCATATGTAAGTGCTGGGTGAGCCTTTCTAACTAGGTCAGATATAAGTGTTGAAGAAGATAAATACCTACATGGAGGCTAGGCCTACAACCAGTATGAAAAAGGGTTGGCTCTGTAGAACTTCCTATGATGAGAAGAATCAAGAGATAGCACTTGTAATGATGATCCAGCAGGGATGATCCATATCCAGTGATGATCCAGATCCAATGATGATATGTATCTGGTGATGATCCAGATCCAGTGATGATCCAGATCCAGTGATGTTCTAGATCCAGTGATTATCTAGATCCAGTAATGTTCCATATCCAGTGATGATCTAGTGATGATTCAAATTCATTAATAAAGATGACTTGAAGATGAAGATAACTTGATGATGATCCAGTTGATACAGAGAAGAAGACTTGTGCTGATAAATTGTGTTGAGAGAATACCTTCCTAGTTAAGAGGGAGTGTTGATGTATTTGTAACTTCGAAATGTATTCACTTGTATATTTCATGTATTGTACCCCGATGTTTATTCTAGGAAGTATCTGTAATGTAATTGAGTCATGTGATGCCCCGATGTTCCTATTAGGAGACTCAATAATGTAAACAAGTCATGTAAAGTCATAGAGGGTAACCCTCCTTATTGACCAAGGGTTAAAGTCCCCGCAGTTGTTGTCAAAACCCCAAATTTTCATAAAAAATTTAAAATTTTGAAAATACATAAAATATTGAGAATGCAGTCTACTAACGGTTAATAGATTAGTTAATACATAATCTGAATTAAGTACTTACCATTCTACTTTTTATTACAAGGTTAGGTTCAACTTGTATAATAATTTCTCTTTCAGTTTGCTGATGAGTTTTAATTTGCGACAAGTAGGTGGAACTGTCTTGGATTCTGGGGATACTAAGGGTATGGTTGTGTATAACACAAGTCTTGAATTTGACCTCCTTCAAAACTATACCATGACTATGCCATAACCTTCGCAATTGATTAGATAGTTTAAAGATTATGTGTTCATAGTATATATCATGTGACGTTGGTTGACTCCAATATAACGTGGAACCTTTATAAAATGATTGCCACGCTATATGATTACATTTACATTATGTTTGAAATAATTGGAAATTGATTTGCATGCAGGAACTATACGAAATATACACTGCATGGTAGATTTATTTGTGTGTACACGTGGTTCTTCCTTGGCCAAGTGTTGGAAAAATATAAGGGTTTATGAACCCTACTCTTATCATTCTTCCCCATGTATTTCGGCCTTCAGGCTGCTCTGCAATTCCTCCATAGCCACCATGTTTACCCTATTGTGAATGGTAAAGAGTTCTGCATCTTATTTTCCATAGTCTATTCATCTTCATTGTATTTGAAACATTTCCAACATCGTGAGCTCTTCCTGCAATGCTTTAATGAGAGCCGTCACATTTTGCATGCAGTTAGGACTGTGAGTAGTTTTCCTTGGGTTCAATCCTCCACGGCTTGCTCCTGGGGAAAGTATAGAGGGCTGTGAGTTATCTTGGCAAAGATTTGTTAAAGACCGTGACTTATCTTACGGCCTGGTCTACCAGGGGGTTTGTGAGAGCGTGGCCTTATGCATTGGTTTGTGACAGTTTGGTGTTCTATGGTCTGCTTCTTGGTTGGCCGTTACTCCCTTCTCCTTATTGTTGATAGCGATGGTTTACACTTGTGAAACCCGTCACTCTCACAATAGAGATGAAGGGTTTGATTTTTGTCTTGCTGGTGGTGGCGCTCCTATTCGTTGGTGGCTACATTACTCTTGTTCCCAGGTAAGAGAGGACTCTCTTAACAGTATTTAAACTTATTTCTTTAACTCAATTTTTATTATAGTGCAATAATGTTAATGTTGTGGTTTCTTATTTACAGGTGACAAAAGACATTTCTCCTTGCTGCTGCTACAATGAATTGGGTCGGCTTCTTGGTTACGGTAAGCCCTGGTCGAACCATGGCAACCCACAATTGTTCATTTCTTTATGGAACATTTTCGGTTGGATTTCGTAGCCTACAAATAACCCTTGTGGTTTACTGTTTCTTGGTTACTTTGTTTAGTTTTACGAAACCCTTGCTGTTAGCAGGGTTTTCCGGCTTATGCCGTGACTTGTAAATTTTGTTTTTACTAGTTCTGTGTACAGTTATGTGAAGAAGTATTCACAGCCTGTCAAGTCATTCTCTATTTTAAAACTTGAAGTAAAGGTATGTACTCTTTTGAGCTCAGACTTGGTTATTTTGATGCTCTAAAAGTAATTTTGGTGCATTAGGGTTTCACCCTAATTCAACTGTGTAAAGATATTTTTACTGTTTAATTTTATCTTCCATTATAGTAAAATATTTATTGTCTATTCTGCTATTTCTTTCTATCATGATAACTCTTAATAAGCTCGATTATCCGAGCAAATTTAAATTCTGTTAGTAACCTATGTATAAATAATTTCTTAAATTATTCTGTAGGTTAGTTTTAATAATACATGTTAAATAATTGTTTGTTATAGGTATGAAGTGATTATACTTTCTTTGATATTTTCTTCTCTGTCCTTATAGGACTGTAATAATGTTTTATAGTTGATGTTTTTAGAAAACTAAATAATCCAACTCTTTGGATTAATGCTTATTTGATTATATTGTTATTACTTTTAAATTACAGTGTTTATGCTATAAATTATAATGTTAAATGTTAATACTATAATTTATATTGTTTTATATTATGAGGGTTTCAACCCTGTACATTCTTTTATAATTATTTTTGTTTAGTTCATTTGAATAAATTTGTTCATAAATACATTATATTTATTAAATATTATTTAACCTTGCACTTAGTCTATTTTATAAGTACATAGATAGGATTTTGTTAATATCTCATTGTTACACTATTATAATTGCTATAGATAATGTATTTATAATAATACTATACCAAAATTAACCTACTTAAAATATGAATCATTTGTAGAAATAGTTAAGCAGTAAATACAATAAAGTAACTCTATAAAGTGACTTGATTCCTTCTTCACAGGAATAAATGAGTATATGTCTAAGTTGAATCTTTTTCCTATGTGACAGGTTAGTAGTTTCATTTTGCAGAAATCTAGTTCTAAATAAGATAAATAACCTATTTATAATAATCAACATATTAAAGAAATAAACTTGTTGTTTTGAAAAGTATTATGTATACTTCTTTGCTAGCATTCCTAATATATTAGTCTGGTTTTTAAACCATAACTTAATTAAACAGAATAGTATCCTTTCCAGAAAGCATCAATATACAGAAATAATTTACTCCATTGTTCTGAAATACAAAATAACTCTACTCAATTCAGGTTTCTATCATATTTTCATCTATCTTAAACACAATACCTGTGCTAGAGTACGATCTGGTTTATCTAGATGGGGAAATACACAGGTAGGATTATCTCATTCAATTACAGTTTCGTCATTCAACAACTAACAGATTATAAATTCCAACAGCTCATTACATAACATATAAATCTTACATTATTCATTCATTCTCAAAAAATAAACTTTAACACGGCAATAAAAAGATAGAAAAAACCCGTTTTTAAAGCTAGATGACAACAGCGTTGGGAGGCCATTCCTCCCTACCAACTCCTAGAGAGCTCTCAAACAGCGACTTCTCAGGACCCCCAAGCTTGTTCCTGGTCTCCTTGGCTGGGATTGGGTGGAGCAAGCAACAAATTACTGATCCAATGACTCAGTACCAACTCTGCACACTGCAGTAAGATCTTTCAGCTGGAAAGCTGTACTAGATCACTTCTTACAGTTTACCCCTCAAACACTTTCCAGATATTCCCTTCCCATTGAAATTCCTTGAAGTACATTCACCTAAATGATTCTCTTCCTGGAATGAGCATCCTTAGCTCTCTTAAATGGGCATTTTTATTAAGATTTCCTAGGTCTTTTTGGGTTAGTTGCCATTAATTGAACCACCTGCTCTGATCCTACTTTATTGGAGGATCATGACCCCAAATGTAGGGAGGTTTCCACCTACAACATTGGAAGTGTTTGAGGATGCTGCCACTTGTCCATTTTCTCTCCACCAAGTCTCCTCCACCAACTTGACCAATAAACACTCTTTTAACAGCTCTCCCAAGCGGTTGTATCCACTTTTTATTTATTTATAATTAAAATATTCATAATTACATTCAACATCCTTGACTCTGCTAAGTCATCAGTTACAATTTTAACATAAAATTTAACATAATGTCTTGGAATAAAATCAAATAAGATAATATTATTTTGCAAAATTAGGGCATGTGACAGTTGTGGGGCCCTAGGGTTATTAGACTCTCCTAGAGAAGTCGGCCCTAGTGAGTTATTGTCAAGTCAGGAATTAGTATAAATAGAGAGTGAGCCTCTCTATTTATCACACATTCACTCACACTCTGTTGTAGCGCATAACTGAGAGAGAAGAAGTTGCTGGGATAAGATAGAGAGAGACTAATGTTGTCGGGAGATCATCTTATTGTTTTTGGGTTTTACTTTTGGTGTTGATTCTATCTCTAAGGAATTTGCGGGTTTTTCTCCTTTATGGTTTCCCTGAAGAAAATATTTGTGTCTATTGTCTGTTGTGTTTGATTTTTGTGCTTGTTATTCTCTTAGTTAAAGATCCTAAGATAATGCTAGCTTGAATGATAAAAATCTAACACCTTTCCATTATTCAATGCTTAGTAACACCATGTATTTATTTTTAATAATAGACTACCATAGGTCCTATTATGAAATAAATTTCTATATCCCTTTAGTAATGAATTCTTTGTATAAATGGTTAAGGTCTTTGATTTGTCATCCTACATCCTTCTTTAGTTTAGTAATTTTCTTCTACTATATTAGTGGTATGAATTTCTTGTTTCTTTTGTCAATCCACAAGTCACTATAATACAAACTTCTTACATTATCTAAGATGGCTTCTAGAATAAAAAAAAGAATCATCTAGAATACTGGTGTGCCCTATATACCACTTTTAAGTAAAATTTATTCCCCCCCCCCCATTGGTATCCCCACTGCACCAAAAATTTAATTTTTCTTTTTTTTCTTACAGCCAGAAGCAATACTTGGAAGTGGATTCATTGTTTTCAACTTGTATTTGAGTTATTTCATACCATTATTAATATATTTGATCTTAAAGGAATATATTCTTAGATTGTTTATGCCACAAGGGGCTTCAATTTGTAGAATTTTATGGTTGATTTATTTGTTGGTTTACTTGTATACATGTTGTTGTGTAGTATGACTCTAGATATTTTCCTATAGAATTGGTTGGATCATTTGATTGTTCAATTACTGAACATAACACATCATCAATAAAAGGCACATGAGTTGTGTTACACCCGCTTGCCACCTAAAAACCCTTGAACTCTCCTTCCTTCTACCTACCCCTAAATAACTTGCTTAATCCTTCTGCCAATAGAGGAAACAAAAGTGGAGAAAATGGGAAAATTTTCCTCGATCCTCTCTCTAGTTTGAAGAAAAGAGATGTTGCTTCAATAATTGACTAAACATATGACACCTAGGTGTATAATTACTCAATCCAATTGACTATATTGATATCTACACTAATGTGGATCATTATCATCCCTAATATTTCTTTTAGTTCTTTATCTTCAACTGGTACAAAGTGTGCTTCATTTGCAGTATTAGCAATTTGTCTATTAAATTTGGAGATGGTTAAAAGTATCTCCCTTATGTTTTGTGTATCTGTATCTTGAAATATTCCTTTGTAATGCATTACTACATTGTTGTCAATCACATCATACTTAATACGTACATTTCCATTCTTATTGTGTACCTCCCAGATTGTCTTATATGTTTTTTTAGATTCAACATACTCATATAAGTTTTAATGATATGTCCTTGCTCTTATGTCTCCATAATAATTCCTACCATGCTATCAATCTATGCATCTCACCTTCTAACTAATCCATTAATTCCTTATCATCAACCTCTATCAAATTGCTTTGGTTTTGGGTATACTCTACTTTTAAGTCTAAATGGGATAGAGGTTATCAACCAAAGATATCAACATAGTAGGATTCCTTGTTAGTATTGAAAATATGTCAAGGAGACACACTTATAATGTAAAACTAAAAGGAAAATTGAACAAAGAATACAATACAACGTAATAACCAAAAGAACAAAAATTATGTTTCTCAAAGGTATTGAATTAGGTGAACATGAATACAAAAATATGCCACTGTTGTTGTCCCACCAAAGCTCCAGTGCTAAACATCAAAATTCATGTCTATTCCTAAACGAAATTATTCAATCTTGTAATACTTTAAAAACCAAAAACTACTAGTGTCACAAATTGATAAAAGCTTTCCTACCTTTATATTGAACATTTCTATTCACTGAAAAAATATTATAGCTCATATTGACAACAAAATTCAAAATTATGACTCTCAAATGAAAATTAATGAGATCTATTGATATAACTAGAAAAAATGGGAGTGTAATCCTCTAGTATCAACAATAAACTACCTTGAATCATATCAAAAGTAAAAATATCCCAAGATATTATAATCAGTATCAAGGCCTATAAGGTTGGTATCACAAATACTTCCCTATTTTTATAGCTATTTCAATCTAGAGCAAAAAAATGAGCTCCAATGTCTACACTTTTATGACCTAATTTTTTGCTTGTCTACAACAAGTATTTGTTAAACAAAAATCAATTTCTAATTATATGTGAAACACCAATCAGTTTTGTTTTCCATTAGAATTTTAAACGATGGAATTAATGTGCCAAAAAATCATCTTATGTAGAGCCTATTTTTTTCCTACAATAACGAAACATATTTTTCAAATAAAAGAAAATTGAGAATCATGCGTTAGGAACAAAATATATACTCGATGCAAGTTGAAACCTAGTCTTGAGGAATCCATTATACACTTATTTTGGCATCCAAAAAAAGATTGTATACTTGTCTTCAGTGTATGGGATTGATTGCTATTTTTTTTAATTCCCAGACCATGGGCTCTGCACTCTTAACAACAAAGAAAGAGCCCCCCACCCAGCAGCAGCAATTTCGATGCATACAAGAACCAAGCAAAGCAGGAAGAGAGGCAAGTCCAGGGCCTTGAATTTTCCCTCCTTCCATCAATGTTCCCCCACATGTTATTAGCTATGTTTCCATAAACAAGAAGCTGTAATGGAACAAAAACATGGGATATAAGTTTTGGGGGTAAGAACTAGTTCTCCTTCCCCCAAGTACTATGCATATTGTACACATACAAGATAATTTAGAAGCAAGCCAGTAGTAGCATAATTTTGTATATTATGTACATTTTAATATAATATAATTTGTCATCTAGATTAAAAAAAAAAAATCTTGGGTTTAGGCTTGTTGCAATTTCCTCTACATAGGTGGTGCAATATGAAATGGAGAAGGCCATATTGGTGTCATTGCTTAAGAAGTATGAATTATGCCTTCGACGAGAAGGCGTTGAGCCAATTGGAATTGTTTTCTTATTGTCACGGGTCCATCTAGTGATGGAGAAAATCTGCAATATCTAGATGCTAAAAAGGGTGACAGGGGATGAGGAATAGTATGAATATGCTAAAAAGGATGACATAGGTTGAGAAACAATTTGTGGCAACCATTTTTGTTTTCGCTGTTGCTACTTCTACTGTGATGTTTCATTCATATGCTAGATCAGGGCACTACACTATGTTGTTGCATAGAACATTGGGAATGATTGTTACTTGCATTGGCAATATCTAAAATGTATCTACTTTAATATGCAATTTTGTTGGAATAAGTTTATTGCTTGTCTCAATTCACCATACCTTCTCATTTTTCCTTTTCTTGTCTTGGTCAAATAATCTCATCTCATCCATCTCAATTTGTCTTGTTGCTTATCTTCGGAACCCCAAAATGACAATAAAATTGAGATATAAGCTATGTCAGCTCATCTTGTCTCATAAGGGCATGGCTTAATTAGCTTGATTGGCTAGGGTTGACTATGGTTCAAGATTTTGTTTCACACAAGCCTGTCACATTTTACTAGGTGAGTTGTTTTAGTAACAATGTGAGTGATATTGAATCACTAAGGTACCCAATTGATATGATAAGTATTTGCAAAGTAGCCACTTTCTCATCTATATGTTTGGATAGAACATAGACCTTCTTCTCATATTTCTTTATTTTTTCTTGTTACAAAGCTCTAACGTAGAAATGACCTAAAGAAAAAAGTAGATATTATGCACCATAGATGGATGTATATAACAATGGATCACACACAACAATATAATAAAGGGGTTGGAATACATGATCGATGTAGTATGTACAAGCAACAATTTTAGGCATTGATAGTATTTACATGGTTTGTAAAGGAGCATGACCTGACAAAACTTGGGTGCCCAATTACACAACCCAAGTTTGGTGAGCAAAAATGGTATTGATGTGATGAATTTTGGATACTCACCCTTTTGGTAGTGATTTACTTAAGGATTTGAGTATTTTAAGTTATCGAATGTTCTGGCATTGTCTCTCATTTTTTTATTCCTATAAAATTCAAGTGATGTAATTTGTAGTTATTGTAGACTTCATTATTTACCCTAGAACTTGGTATTGTCAAAAATGTTAAGTGCACTGTGGCTTCAAACAATAACTAGAAATTGTTTGGGGATAAATTTGTGAACCTTCAACAGGAAAAAGAGGCAAAGGATATTGAACTTCCAAATATAACCTAGGCACAATCAATTATTCTATCAAAACAAAAACAAATTAAACTTTATGGCACAACTAATGTCAAAGCATAAAATTTATTCTTGGAATGGAGAAACAACATCACCTATCCTCTTTCTCTTCCATCAGTACCCTCCAGATCCATGACTAGTGTACATGGTTCAATCGGCTACCCTCATCATCCAAATACCCTATGTAGTTTGAGTCTTGTATCGAAGAGAACATAATGCAAATGATACCCATTGTAAATCTTCTAGAACATATGGAAAATATATGATGGTATATAAAAACATGCATAAAACAAACCAGCAACGATTTCACAAATAAAAACAAGAAAGGAGATGATAGATCACCTCCCCCTAAATGCATCCATCTCATTGAAATATGTTTGGAAAATATTATTCAAGAGTGTGCTCTTTCCTACTTAAACATTACATAAATTTTAAGTAACATGATCTGATCTCTGTAAATAAAAATCCAATTATAATACTCAAAGCATCATGCCACTGCATGAATCGTGAAACCACATTATGCAAATAAGCTTCAACAATAATTCACATCACAAAGAATTGAGAGTGGTGAAGAATACAAGATTTATAGGAATAAATATCAAATGACTTAGCTCTGGAGAAGAAAAACAAGATGTCCATGACACTGATCTTTATTTTAAGGTGGCATCATACATTTCTCAAGTACATGACAGGGAAGTTACTAGTTTTGTAAATGTTGGAGGTCAAGTCTTTGAGCCTTCAGAAAATATTGAGAGTGGTGAATATTGTTCGAATGTATAGGAAGAAATATTAAGTGAATTAGATGGCACTGAATTTGAAAATCAGGATTCCTAGTACTCAGACCATTCTTTAAAGGTGGCATCAAATATTTTTACAGGTGCTACAAAACTAGGAAGACATTGGTTTTACAATTGTTGAAATCCAAGACCTTAAGGATTCAAAAAAGGTTGAGAGTGGTGACTCCTGTCATAACACAAAGTAAAATTGTATTCCCTAACAAGAATTCCTGAGGAAACCATAGACTTTGCAACAGAAGGAAAATTGGATATAGCTAGTACTCTGTTGACGACTAGACAATATTTCAAGGAATAATCCATAGGCTTAGGAATTACCAAACAAGATCAAGAGGCCTGTAATGATACAATGGAAGGTAATCATATTTATCAATCTTCTCCAATTGATAATGTCTCTGAAGCTGATCCTGTGAAAAGGATGACAGCTTCATCCTCACAAGCTGTTGGAGAATTTGAGATTGAAAATTTTAGTTTTGAATCGGATGGTGGACAAAAAGAAGCATCCAAGCCCAATGTTGTATATCTCATCAGAGAATTAAAGGTTCTAATGTTCATTATCAAGAAAACTCAAATACATCTTATAAATTTCCATCCTTTTGAATTCCTATAGCAAAATCTTCCGCATTGGAATAAACCAGAACTTCAGCATCATGCATCAAAAATTTTGTGAATTACAAAATTTTAACTTCTTTTCCCAAAGGTTCATTTCTTCCATAAGCAGTTGAGTGATTACCTTAAAGGGTATCAAATCATCCAATAAAATGCTAGATTTTAGTTTCCTACAAACATTATTTTCTTCTACATCCTTGAATGAGTTTGAATCATTCACGACCTTCCTCTTTTATTCATATTTCTAGACTCTCACCAATATTCTAAAATTTGGCTCATTATTTGAAGGAAATATCCATGCTACCTCCTTTGTCATATATATTCCCATGAGCCTTTTCCTAAGTCTCTATGAAGGCACTAGGAAATATACATTATGATATTGAACTAAGGTTGTCTGCCTAAAATTTTGTAATTCACAAAATAACCCCCTATGATATTTTCAATCAAGGGTTCTTTTTTTTGCTGACATTTATTTTGGTAGAATGCTATTATTTATTTTCAAAATATCACTGCAATTATTCACCATTTCATGCACTGATAGAAAAAATCTATATCCTTGCTTTATTATATATCATATTTAATTATGAAGTAAAGTCTGAACAACTTTAGTTGGCTCTGGGCTTGCTTTAGGCATGAAAGTTTCAATCATAAATCAGGGCATGTCACAAAGAACATAGAATATTGATCTACATACATTAGGATGACATTTTAACTTCTAAATAGTATGTTATTACAAAAATATTGGGATTGCATCAATCCTAGGATAAAATTTAGATATGCGGTGTCCCTAACCAAACTGATCTAATTTTTTTGTTGAATTTTTATGTACCTTTTGGCTTGGAATTTTGTCAAACACTTAGGAAACAACCCTCTAAGATACCCTGTGGCTTATTTTGACTGATTTGGTTAAGTTTGGGTGGTGTTTTGTATGCGTTTGTTCCTAATTTCAAACATCAACATTATTTTAACAATAGAAGGTGCACATAATAATATTCCATTCTATTTATCTCAAGGAAATGATGTTCAAGAAAAATTATGCAGAAGCTACAATTTTTATTCAACCTCAGCAGCAGTAAATAGGGGCACTAAAAAGCAAGCTTATAATGTCATTTCCAAACCCCTTCTAAATAACCAAACTGATCTGATTTTCAATAGCATATTTAGACCTGTGTGTACCTTTGGATGACAACCCCATTCAAGGGGTAAAATACCTTCTATGTGTCATGATTTTTGCTTGTAGATGATAGTGGATGATTGTCGTTCCTCACTGCTGAACTGGATCTTCTTAATTGTTGTATATAATAGTGGCTAGCAGACAAACTACAGTGGGTGTGCCCAGCAATAGAGGAGAGCCTCTTTCTCTATGATTCAGCATGTATATTTGGTTCATGAAGAGTGAAATATCCCCCACCTATTTTTTGGGAAATTCACCTACACCCACTCTCAAAAGTGACCATGATTGTTTAAACCCTGTGTTTTTCCCCAAGGTGAGTACGTCCTCCAAAAATTTGTACCCCACTGAAACCCTCTAACGAAAGAGAAAGAAAAAATTGTACCCCATAGAAACCCTCAAACCATTAGATTAGTGTTTTGGGCTCATAGAGGAATGATTTAGGGCATCATACTCACAATATTTGCAGCCATCCTCTTTGTATCCCTCAGATGCCACACAACTCTCCTCACAAATCACATTGGCTTTTCTGTCCTCCAGCAAGATCACACTAGATTTTCTCTCCTCCAATAGGTGGACATTGGATTTCTCCTGTCATGACTTAGTCTCTGCTCTGCTCATTGTCATAGAGCATCGCACTGGCATTTCTAGTGTGCAAATGAGGAGGCCGAGCGTGCAAAGAGTAAATATTTTGGGTTTTATTTTGTTTTATGTTTTTTTTTGTTTTTTTATTATTTGTAATTTTTATATATTTAATATTTGCATTTTTTATTTGTTAATTTAAATTTGTATATATATGTAATTTATTTAAAAAAAAATATTATGTATAATTTATATATATGTAATTTTGGTAAATTTTATTTATCATTTGTGTGTTTGTGATTTTTTTTCATATATATAATCTATATACATATATTTGTATACATAAATTGAAAAATAAATTTTAATATAAAAATAAAAATTAGATTTAATTTAAAAATAAATTTTGATAAAAAAAAATAAGAATTTAATGACGATGATGATGATGTCAGTGGTGATAATAATGACAATGTTGTTCACGATGATGATGATGATGATGATAACTGAATCATTGTTGTCATCATGGCCACCATCATCGTCATAGAGATCATCATCATTATCATCATCTTTATAAAAAACGTCAGCATCATCATCATCATCATCATCAATGCTCATCCTCATAATCATATTGAACAACAACATCATCATTGTCATCATTGTCATCATCATAAATGTTCAACCTCATAATCACATCAAACAACAACATCATTGTCTACATCAACAAAATCGCCATCATCATCATCATCACCATCTCGATCATCATCATCATCGTCATCATCATGATAATCATTGAAATCTTCATCAACATCATCATCATCATCAAGAAAATCACCATCATCATTCTCTTTGTCAGTAATCATGATCATCATCATAAACAACACCATCATCATCATCATGACGGTGATGTCGATGACGATGTCAATGGGGATGACAATGACAATGTCAGTGATGATAATGATGATTATGGTTATGAAAAATAAAGCCACGTTGTAATATATTTCTCTTAGTAAACAAAAAGGGCCTAAGGTGGCACATGAAGTGGAGATTGTAGTGAAACTTAAACACCAATAGAAACATCGGATCTAGAGTCATAGTTTGTTCATATGAAGAAGAGTCTACATAAGCATTTGAAGGAGAGTCCCATGAAGGGAATAAAAAGGAATAATAATATACAGTGATGCATCATTTAAAGGAACTACATGTTGAAGAGTCAAAGACAAAAAACAATAGCTAAGGTTGTTTTATATCACCACTCATATTGTTCTATGAAAAAATGTCATCAAGGCAAGGTTGTGAGAATCAAAAACACTACTATGAACCTAAATGGAAATACAACAACAACTAATATACAAGAACATGTAGGAATGAAAGTAATGTATGGTGATATTGGTTATCACAAATAAAACAAGAATACACATGAGAAATCATGCACACGGTTGAGGTGGCCATGCAACAATTGATCCCAATGCATACATTCAACTAGGATGGATGGATGCTCATTCTTGGTACCAATTGACTACATTGGTTAACATATCAAATTATATGGATTCCACTCATATTTCAAGTTAAAAATACATAAAGGGGGATGGAATGAAATGTACCATAGGATCAAGCACCTAGGGAGGATAAATAATGTAATATTAGGTACCTAGGGAGGTACTGAAAGGGAGATTTAATTGTACAAGTATGGATTCTGTCAATGATTCCTTCTCTAAGGAGTACTTGATGGTGTTATCCTACCTTAATGGTTTTCTCTACATTCTTGTGTTTATTCGTGTATGGATGCATTCTATCATTATGAATTTAAGGTTTTATATTTTATCTACCAAGATTCACTACATAACTATGGAGGACATTCCAACGTTTCTTGTATACTTCATATGCATATTTTTTCAAAATTATAATGCACTTCAACATCCTTCCTCTTCTAATATGGATCAATATTAAGATTTTTAATTGCAAAATAGTTTAGTGTTCAATTTTTATAATCTTTATGTACCTCATAATGAACCATGGGAATCTCTTTAAAGGAAGCACATTCTATTGTATATGGTAGATACTTTATAAATTGCAAGACTCTTAATCACATGCAATGGTTTTAATTTTTATATTTTTTCTATTAAAGTTCACTACAAGTGGTAATAGATATATTTCTTAAGTAAGAAAGTGGAAGATTTTTTTTTATATTTTCCAAGGGAAAATAGATAGTCATGTCCATTTCTAAATATTTTCATTTAATAGTGAAGAAGCAACTTGTGGATTTGAGTTTCTCTTGAAAAATACTCAATTTCAAAAAAACAATTATTCAAATCAATGTTTGTGAAGTAAATACATCGTTGATGTAAAATCATCTTTTTTAGGGTTTTTTTTTTATATTACAACTATGAATTTATTCTAGGTATCATAGAGCATATAAATTTTGATGGGTTTCCTAGATTTATGCTAGACTAAATCTAGGTGAAAGAGCACTTCAACAACTTTAATTTTAAATATTGTATGATATCAGTTTTCACATTATTGAGGAAGTTATGACCATTCCAAATCTTTGCCTCAAAACCCTAATGACACTACAACAAAGTTTCATTGAAAAGTAAGTTATCTCTTTGAAACTTTGGTTTTGGATACAAGTTTTATTCCAAGCAAGATGTTTTTACAAGAAAATATTATGGTCCTAGTATTGAAGAACGCATAAAGTGGTGGAAGTCAAAATTTCCCCATCGATGAAGATACACAATAAGCTTTAGAGGATAGGATGATTCTACCATATATGGGAAATGACTTAACTTGGGGAAGATATTGACCCTTTCTGGAAAGAATATACACAAGTATTTGTAGATAGGTGGTCTTATGCCATGAAGTAGGATACAATATGTACTAAGGGTTTATTTTCTAGTGAAAACTTCCAATTACATGATCATGGATGTCTTCGGCAAAAGGAGGTTACTATTTCTATAGATCCAAGAAGTGGGCATAATTTCATGGATCATTGTTTGGCTAATCTTGATTGCAGGTTCTTGTAAGGCATATCCAAGCACATATGTTGAGGGTGATAATTTCAATAGTTTTAAATATTTAAATATTACTATGGAGAAATATGTTTTTCACTCATATTTTCATGATATAGATATGGATGAGGTGTATATTATTCTTGAACATCCTTGGATGAAATCAATTGGTACAATTAATATTATTGCACAAAACTATTTTATGAATCTTTCGTATAAGAAAAATAAAATCACATTGCATGACTTTCTGTTACTAAACAAGAAGGACCAAATGTGGCAGTGATGATAAGAAGGACCAAATGTGGAAATGCTGACAATGATGATGACGATGATGATGATGATGATGATGATGATGATGAAGATGTTGATGGTGAAGATGAATATGATGATGATGATGATGATGATGATGATGATGATGATGATGATGATGATGATGGTGATGACGATGATGATCATGGTGAAGATGGTGATCATGATAACGATGATAATCATGATGATGGTGACGATATTGATGATGATGATGAAGACGATGATGATGATGATGATGATGATGATGATGATGATGAAGATGATGATGATGATGATGATGATGGTGATGATGATGATGGTGATGATGATGGTGATGATGATCATGATCATGATGAAAATGATGATGATTACGATGATGATCATGATCATGATGATGGTGACGATGATGATGATGATCAATACAATGATGATGATGATGATGATGATGAATATGACGATGATGATGACAATGATGATGATGATGATGATGATGATGATGATGATAGTGACATGCTCTTTGTCTCTTGACATCCAATGACCATTATTATGATGACCTTTTATGTTTTGGCCCTCTATAATCATCGTTATAGTGACACACTTTGTGATTTTGTTGCTATTCCAACGAACTCTTCTGATCACTAACTATAGTGAAACATTCAAAAATTATCCACAAAAATTTCAATTTTAACTTATTCGTGGCAATATTTCGTGGAACTTTTGAGCCATATGATGATGATGATGACGATGACGACGACGACGATGATGATGATGATGATGATGGCGATGATGATGACAATGATGATGATGGTGATGGTGATGATAATGATGATGGCGATGATGATGATTATGCTATCCATGATGAGGAGGAGGATGAATATGACAATGGTTATGATGAGGATGATCAAGATGAATATGTCGATGATGATGATGAGGATGATGGCGATGATGATGGTGGTGATGAGGATGATGGGGATGATGATGGTGGTGATGATCATGATGGTGATGATGAAGGTGATGGTGACGATGATGATTTTGAAGGGCATTGTTAAACATCCATGTATTGTTTATACAAATAGAAATAGAAAGTGGTGTAAACGGAAACACACCATTGTGTAACAAAGAAAAAGTTAAGCACCTAAAGTTCCTTTGTCATGGTCATAAGAATATTAAGTTTATTATAGTGTGATCTAACACATTAGTGCATACTACATCACATCATCAAGGAATCAACCTCACCACACACATAGGAACATAGTTGGGCCACATGGGAGAGACACATCCTCACACTATTGCATAGAAAAAATGACCTCTTATTGATCATTATTGGGCTACAATAAATCTAGGTGTACGATAAAGGGTCACAAGTCACTAAGACAATATTGGATTACAACACTAGTATCCCTCTAAAACTTGACTTGGGGAAACAAATAGGAAAATATGATATAATAAGATAACACTTGAGATCACAACTCAATTACTGAAGATATTGATAAATAATCATTCATCTATTTAACCAAGTAAAACTTACATCCCAATACATATATTCTTGAAGTTAACATATTTTGATTGAAAGTATATCCAGAAAGTTTTCCTTCATTCTTGTATTTAAGTTATGTTTTCTAATCAAAGGACTTGTGCACCATAATAAACTACATATTTAAGGTGCAATGTTCAATTTATGTTTTGGTCTTATTAATAATGTGATATAGAAGTAAAATGTCCCCAAAAAAAGTGATTGTATGTGTGAAATAATAGAATAACTTCCAATATCTATTCATTTCATAACAACATATTCATTCCTTTCATAGAAGTACATACAACAAGTGAAATTCATAATGTCCACTCTAACAATCTAATTGAAAAATCCACTAACCATTTCATCAAACCAATTCCATATTACTAATAGGAATAATATCATGAGATTGGGGAACTTCATTAATGGCAAGTTGCAATACACTAAATGTTGGGCCAAACTCGTTTTAGATTTATCAACCGATGCATTTGGTTAGGATAGTTGTTTATAATCTACCACTCAACATTTGGAGAAAATGCATGAATTTATAGATCATAAATTCGAGTTGAATGCTTCTATTTTCTTGTAAGCGATCCTGCTTCCTATGATGTTTGGAAAATTCCTGAGTTGAAGGGGCTTTGTTTCTAACACCATGGTTTTGACCCCATTTTCAATAAGTGTACATGATGTACATATTTTAATTAATCATGGTGTGGAGATAAAGGAAAAATCCCCACCATCGATTTGGTTGTGTTATGTTTCGGCGATTGGAATCGTTGCCAATGGTATATCATGATATACGGCACATATTAATTCTAGCATCATTTAATTATGCATTTTAATTAAAATGAACCCCAACCAGCTACGTTTTTGCAACCATAATGAAAAGGGCATGATTTTCCTAAGGATAAGGAGGGGGAATTATTAAACTTTGATCCTATGGGGAAAAGCCATGTGTCAGCTGTTAACTTCTTTTGACTTGCTCACCTACCCTTGTCTCATCAGTCAACTACCACATTAAAATTTCTATTGTTAGTTGGGGAAGTTATTGCTGGGAAGTGGTGTGTGGAAGGACTGTCATTTCTTGCCCACACGCACACTCCAACAACGGACTCCTTCACTTCACGTGGGCAAGGAAGCAATAGGATTCCATTCTCCATTCTTCCATTCCGTCCATCCTCACACAGAGAGTCGTTCTCTTCTCCTCATGCATAGTTTGGGATTGTTTCCTCACACAACAAGCTGGAAGAGCGGCCTCAAGGGCACGATTTATACTGTGTATGCATTTTCCTTACCGACTTGTGGTTCTGTGTATATGTTTTTCCCCTGTCTAGGCTGAGAGTTGGATCTCCTTTCCAAGTTGGGTTATGTATTTCCCATTGCCTCAATGTTGAGATCGGGGTTTTTTTTTTCCCCATGATTTTGTGGTTTGATGTGGGTTCATTTGCGTTTTGGGTTGCTATAGATTCTTATGAGTCGTTTGGCCACGATAGGGCCAAGAACAACTCAGGAATCAAATTCCCTAGTCAGAGTTATGAATTGCATGTTTTGTTGTGTGTATGCAGTGGTTGGTCTTCAAACTGTGTTGGAGTGGGAATGAAGGCTTGATTTGCTTGTTAAACCTAGTGTGTTTGGGAGCAACACAGATAGAGCTAGAGGGCTGGTTTTCTTCTCCACAACCCCTAAATAGTAATGGAAGGGAAGTCAAGGTCCGAGGGACTATGTAGTAGAGAAAGAACTGATTTCCTTGTGTCGGGCGTGTGTGGGTGTCCTAGAAGTCAGGCTAGTTTTGGTTTAGGCATCCTTAGCTCTTCAATGAGCTCACCTGCTTAGCATTCATCCTTTCCTATCTCCTTCATGGCCTAATAAACCCAACTGTGTTGGCTTGGCTGATTTGTGTATCCTTGGCTATGTGTAAGCCTGCTTGTTCCTTATTCCTTGGGGAATCATGCCCAGCTTGGGGGTGTTAGTGCTACTAAGAGACTGAGGAACACACTAGCCTATGGCTGGGTGGAACGTTGCAGTGACGTAGTTGATTACGGGACGAATTCCTCACAAGATAAGTATTCTTGTCTATTTCATCTTTGCAATTATAATCGCAATTATATTCGATGTCTAATGAATTATGATGAACATGTTGAATGCTTGAATGTATGGTTTTTATTTCGCTGTATGTTAAAAAATTATGCATCTCTGCATGTTTTTACTTCCAAGAATTTTATTTCAGTTTTATGTATGCACATGTTCATGGGGCTAGTTTCCCGGATAGATAATGGTTTGGTAGCATCCTCTTCACCGGTCGGAGGGTCGAGGACGTTAGAATGTGGTATTAGAGCTGTTGTTGCAGCATGGGCCTCAATGGGATATGAAGATGCAATGATAGAGGTAAGTTGACTCTGCCCAACAACCGAAGAATTGAGGAAACCTAAGGATGACAGGAAAATTTTAAGAAATTTTTCTAAGTAAAAAATCATCGAAAGGCTTAGACTGAATCCCATCCGATGCATCGGAGGACCTAGCCAAAAGCTCATCTGATACACCAGATGGCCTAGATGGAAGTCCACCTGAAGAGAACCCATCGAATGAAAATTTCAAAAAATTTCTAAGTCTAAGTTTTGTCAGTGGTTTCGGTGGAGAGGAGCCAAGGGTTTCAGCAGAGAGGAGCCGACGGTCTTGGCTAGGTTAAGCCGAGACACCGCCGACAAGGAGACACGGAGGAAAAAAATTTCAAAAATTTTTAAAGTGTTGAAATCAGCTAAAGCCTTAAGCTGAAGATCATTGACACATCGGCTCAAATCAGTTGAAGTCCATCGAAACGTTGGCGCATTTAGATGGAAGGACCCCTGATGCCACCAGAGGAGAAAACGTGAAGAGCGCCAAAGCTTTCGACTGGGAGAACTTGAAGATCTCGGCCAGGCGGAACAGAGGTGTCGGTAGGGATCTCCTAAAGGAAGCTGAAGTGTCGAAAAAATTTAGGCGATTGAGCAGCCAATGCAGCAGCCAACGGAAGAAGAAATGTTTTTGAAAATTTTTCTAAGTGCAGAAAACGTCGGAAAAATTTAGCTAATCGAGCAGCTGATGTGGCAGCGGACGAAGAGAGAAAAATTTTCGAAGTGCAGAAAACGTCGAAAAAATTTAGCTGATAAAGCAGCCAATGCTGTGGCGGACAAAGGGAGAAATTTTTCTGAAAATTTTTCTAAGTACAGGAAACGTCGAAAAAATTTAGATGATCGGTCAGCTAATGTGTCGGAAGCCAGAGGAAGATTGGCCCAGAACGTTGGAGAAATTTAGATGATCAGTCATCCGATGTGTTGGAAGCCAAAGGAAGATCAGGCTGAAACATCAGATAAATTTAGATGATCGGTCAGCCGATGTGTCGGAAGCCAAAGGAAGATCGGCCCGAAACGTCGATGAAATTTAGAGGATCGATCCACCGATGTGTGTCGGAAGCTAGAGGAAGATTGGCCCAAAACGTTAAAGAAATTTAGTGGATTGGAAAGTCGATGAGCGTCGAAAGGCAAGGAAGTTCAGACCGCAGAGGTGTCAGAAGCATAGTCCACTAAGGATCTTATACATGCGATGGCTAGTTGGGAAGAGATCCGATATGGAAAAACAAATTTTTTGAGTTTTCAATGGGATTTCTCAGTGGATTTCAGCAGCTTTTCAATGGGATTTTTAGCAGTTTTTCAGTGGATTTTCATGGCTGAAAAGGAGAAAGTGGCAGTGATCTTATGCACCAGATTGTGCAAAAATCAAAGATTTACAAGGGGGCAAGCCCCCTTGACCCCCATCGTCCCCCTGAGACAGTCGTTCTTTGAGGAAGAAAATTCTGTGTTTTGGGAAAACTTGTAATTGTATGATTTTCCCTAGAGAAGGTAAGTAATTCTGATTTGTATAAATGTTATGCATCTAACAGTTGTGTTAATAACACATTTGCAGAATCATAGTCACCTTCAAGGGCAATATTCCAGGTAGTGTATTTTGGTAAAGTAAGTGGTGGTTCAGACATGAGAACCCATGACAAATATGATGCTCAGGATTCCTTCGAGCATGCGTGAGATGCCATGGGAGAAAATGTTTGAGTTAGGAATGATGACATGGAGTCTAATGGAAGGAGATTCCAAGAGACACAGCCAGATATTGCAGCCACCATGAGAAGCTTGATTAAATACCAGGAAGAGCAGCATCATTGAATGTGGCTCTGTTGCAAATTTTGACAGACTTACAAAGATAGATAGACTCTGGACAGGGTACAGTGAAACTAGAAGGAAGTAAGAGCAGTACAAGGCAAAGAAGAAGTACTTCTACTGGATAATCTGACTCTGAAGAATCCAGCGAAGATTAAATCTCTTCTTCTCGTAAGGGAAAGAGAAAGAAGCACCATAGGGATCGCTCTCGGGATGAATTTAAGAAGGCTAAACCTCCTACATTTGAATGTGAGGTAAAGACTGGACAAGAGGCTAAAGATTGGATTCTTGGGATAAAGAAGTACTTCCAAGTTCAGGATTATTCAGGAAACATGAAGGCAAGAGTTTCCATATTCAATCTAAATGGAAGAGCATCCATTTGGTGGGAACACTTCAAGCAAGTAAACAAGATCAGTGAAAGGAGACTTAAGTGGAAACAGTTCAAGAAGTATTTCAAGCATAAATACCTTTCTGACAGGTATTATGATGACAAGATTAAGGAGTTCCATGAGCTGATATTGGGACAACAGACCATGGAAGAATATGCAAATAAGTTCTTGGAATTGTTGAGGTATGTCAGGTACATCAAAGATAAAAAAGTGAAGGTCCAGCGTTTTTTGAGTGGATTTCCTCAGTCTTAAAAAGATAGAATTGAGTTTTATGAACCTAGAACTCTTGAAGAAGCAATAAGGAAGGATAAGTAATGTTATGAGCAAAGCAAAGGTAAACCTGATTGCCATAAGGCATGGAAGGACAAGAATAATGAGAAGTTTGACCAAAGAAAGAAAGGTTTCGAACCTTCTAACTTCAGGAATTAGCAGAAGCAGCCATCCCAAGCTGCGAGTAAGCCGGTTGGAGTGATAGGAGAAAAACCTAAAGATCCACAGCAGAATAGAGGACCACTCCAATGTTGGAAATGTGGAGGACCCCACATGCGAATAAATTTTCCACTTGAGAATGAGAGTGCAAGACCAGCTTACAACATTTAAGAATTAGAAATAGTGGGTTGAGTAGCAAGGGCAGTCCCTAGGATTTATGCAGCACTAGAGGACTGCCAGGAAGATCACCAGTCAACTGTGGTTGAAGTTGCAGGTAAGATTATTGAGCAGTCTATTTCTATTTTGATTGACCCCGGTTCTACTCACAATTACATTACCCCTAGAGTAGTGGAGATTTGTTCTTTTAAGAAAGTAAATCATAGAAAATCTTGGTTAGTTCAGCTAGCCACTGGAACTAAGAGAAAGGTTAGTGAAGTGGTAGAGAAATGTCCATTGGTCATGAATGGATTGGTCACTTGTGTAGATCTGAATGTTCTACCACTTGGTTCCTATGATGCTCTCATTGGAATGGATTGGTTAGAAGCTCACAAGGTAAAGCTTGATTGTTATAATAAGACTTTTGAATGCATGGATGAAGAAGGGAACCCAGTAGTGGTGAAAGGTATCCCAAAGGTGATTTCAGTAAGGTAGGCTTCAGCAATGCAGTTGAAGAAGTTCTGTAGGAAAGGTTTCCAGTTGTATGCAGCTCATATTTTGGAGGCAACAGGGGATGAAACTCCTAGGTTGGAGGACTATCAGGTGTTACAGGAATTCAAGGATGTGTTTCCTGACGAGATTCTAGGGCTTCCTCTAAAGAGGGACATTGATTTCATAATTGAACTTGTGTAAGGAGAAACACCCGTGTCCAAGACACCCTACAGGATGAGTACGCCAGAGATGCTAGAGTTGAAGATGCAACTGCTAGAGTTGTTGGAAAAGAAGTACATCAAGCCAAGTGTGTCTCCTTGGGGAGCACCACTTCTATTTGTAAAGAAGAAAGATGGTACACTTAGGTTGCGTATTGATTACAGACAGTTGACCAAAGTTACTATGAAGAATAAATATCCTTTGCCTAGGATTGATGACCTCTTTGATCAAATGAGAGGAGAAAAGGTATTTTCCTAAATTGACTTGAGGTCTAGTTACCATCAGGTGAGAATCAAGGATGAAGACATTCATAAGACAGCCTTCAGAACAAGGTATGGACACTATGAGTTTGTAGTGGCACCATTTGGTCTCAAAAATGCACCAGCTACATTCATGTGCCTTATGAACAGTGTATTTAGCAGGTATTTGGACAAGTTTGTTCTTGTTTTCCTTGATGACATTCTTATTTGTTCTAAGAATAAGGAGTAGCATGAAGAGCATTTGAGATTGACATTGCAATTGCTCCAGGAGCATCAGCTATATGCAAAGCTGAGCAAGTGTGACTTCTATAGAGATAGAATTCAGTATTTGGGTCACATTATCTTAGAAGAGGGTATATCTGTGGACCCTAAAAAGATTGAAGCCATTATGAATTGGCCTACTCCAAGAAATATGACAGATGTAATATCTTTTATGGGACTTGTAGGATACTACAGGAGATTCATTAAGGATTCTCCAAAGTTGCACATGCCATCACTTCTTTGCAAAAGAAGGGGATAAAGTTTGAATGGACATCGAGGTGTGAAGAAAGCTTCCAATAGTTGAAAAATATTCTCACCAGTGCACCAATATTGAAAGTTGCAGATCCAGAGAAATATTTTGTGGTGTGTACTGATGCATGCGGACAAGGGCTTGGAGGAGTCCTTATGCAAGACAACCACGTGATATGTTATGAGTCAAGAAAGTTGAAGGAGCATGAGAAGAACTATGCCACTCATGATCTAGAGCTTGCAGCCATAGTACATTCTCTCAAGATGTGGAGGCATTACTTGATGGGAAGAAGATTTGAACTAAGGACAGACCATTGTGATTTGAAGTATCTATTTGATCAACCTACTCTAAATGCTAGGCAAGAGAGATGGCTGGAGTTTTTATGTGAGTTTGATTTTGAAATCAAGCACATAAATGTAAAAGAGAATAAGGTAGATGATGCACTCAGCAGGAAGATGTAGGAAATGCATGTGGCATCTCTTAGTATTTGCCAATCAGATTTGAGGTAGCAGATTGTTAATCATGCTGTTGGAGATGAATTGTATGAGCTGGTAAAAGACAAATTGCAGCAGCAAAGTCTTGAGAAGAGGTATGAGGGATATAAATTGGAAGAAGACAGATTTCTTACTTATAAAGGAAGAATTTATATTCCAAATGTAGCAGATTTGAGGAGAGTGGTTATGGATGAAATCCATCAAGCTCCGTATTCTGGTCACCCAGGATACCAGAAGACGATTGCTATAGCCGAAAAACAGTACTTTTGGCTAGGAATGAAGAAGGACATGGCTGAATACATTTCAAGGTGCATGAAATGTCAGCAGGTAAAGGTTGAGCATCAACCCCCAGTAGGTTTGTTGTAGCCTTTTCCAGTTCCATAATGGAAATGGGAAATTATTTCCATGGATTTTATTACAGGATTCCCGATAACTTGGAGACAACATGATTCCATCATGGTTGTGGTAGACAAGTTGACAAAGGCAGTCATTTTATATCAATTAAGTCTACGCATAAGACTGATGACATTGCAAAGATATTCATGAAGGAGATTTTCAAATTGCATGGATTTCCTAAGGCAGTAGTCTCTGACCGAGATGTCAAGTTTACTTCCAATTTTTGGAAGGGGTTGTTTGCAGATTTGGGTACAAAGCTAAACTTCAGCACTGGATACCATCCTCATACAGATGGGCAGACAGAGAGAGTTAATCAGGTGCTTGAAGATATGCTTCGCGTGTACGTGATGGAAAAACCAACAAAGTGGGAAGATTACTTACACTTGGTAGAGTTTGCTTATAACAATGGACAGTAGGCATCCTTAGGGATGAGTCCGTATGAATTTTTGTATGGAAGAAGGTGTAGGACACTAGTGACTTGGGATAATCCTATGAACAAGGTTGTGCTTGGTCCTAAATTGCTTAAGGAGATGGAGCAATAGGTTGTAAAGATCAGGCAGAATCTGAAAGCAACACAAGACAGACAAAAAATATATGCAGATAAACATAGGGTGAACAGGGAGTTTAGTGTTGGGGATCATGTTTACCTTAGAGTGAAGGTGAAGAAGAGTTCCTTGAAGCTTGGAAGTTGTGCCAAGATGTCACCAAGATATTGTGGGCTGTTTGAAGTGCTTGAAAGAATAGGGCTAGTTGCATATAAACTTGCATTGCCTACTAGCACTAGAGATCATAATGTTTTCATGTTTCTTTGCTTAATAAATATGTACATGATCCTAACCATGTGATAAATTGGGATGTGATTCAGGTGGAACCCGAAGGAGAGTTCCAAATCGAGCCAATGCGCATCCTCGACACGAAGGTCACAATGCTCTGAAACCGAGCCATAGGGCAGGTAAAGGTGTAGTGGGAGCACTACGGACCTAAAGAGGCTACGTGGGAGCTGGAGGATGCCATGCGGTTGGTACATCCATTTTTCTTCAATTCTGTGGAACACTAAGGCGATACTAGTGTAGCATTTTGTTCAAATTTTGTAAAGCACTAAGGACAGTGCTATTGAAGGGGGACAGGAATGTAACACCCCGGTTTTAACCCCATTTGCATTAAGTGTACATGATGTATATATTGTAATTAATCGTGGTGTGGAGCTAAAGCAAAATCCCCAACATCGATTTGGTTATGTTATGTTTCAGCGATTGGAATCGTTGCCGATGGTATATCATGATATACGACACATATTAATTATGGCATCATGTAATTATGCATTTTAACTAAAATGAACCCCAACCAGCTATGTCAATGCAACCATAATGAAAAGGGCATGATTTTCCTAAGGATAAGGAGGGGAAATTATTAAACTTTGATCCTATGGGGAAAATCCATGTGTCAGTTGTTAACTCCTTTTGACTTGCTCACCTACCCTTGTCTCATCAGTCAACTACCACATTAAAACTTATGTTGTTAGTTGGGGTAGCTATTGTTGGGCAGTGGTGTGTGGCAAGACTGTCAGTTCTTTCCCACATGCACACTCCACCAGCAGACTGCTTCACTTCACATGGGCAGGGAAGCAAGAGGATTCCATTCTCCATTCTTCCATTCTGTCCATCCTCATGCAGAGAGTCATTCTCTTCTCCTCACATGCAGATTGGGATTGTTTCCTCACACAGCGAGCTGGAAGAGAAGCCTCAGGGGCACGATTTCTGTTGTGTATGCATTTTCCTTACCGACTTGTGGTTCTGTGTATATGTTTTTCCCCTGTCTAGGCTGAGATTCAGATCTCCTTTCCAACTTGGGCTGTGTATTTCCCGTTGACTCAATGTTGAGATCAGGGTTGTTGTTTTCCCCACGATTTTGTGGTTTGATGTGGGTTCATTTGCGTTTTGGGTTGTTGTAGATTCTTATGAGTCGTTTGGCCACGATAGGGCCAAGAATAACTTAGGAATCAAATTCCCTAAACAGAGCTATGAATCACTTGTTTTGCTGCATGTATGCAGTGGTTGGTCTTTGAACTGTGTTGGAGTGGTAATGAAGGATTGATTTGCTTGATAAACCTGGTGTGTTTGGGAGCCACACAGATAGAGATAGAGGGCTAGCTTTCTTCTCCACAACCCCTAAATAGCACTGGAAGGGAAGTCAAGCTCTGAGGGACTATGTAGCAGGGAAGGGACTGATTTCCTTGTGTTGGGTGTGTGTGGGTCTCCTAGAAGTCAGGCTAGTTCTGGTGTAGGTGTCCTTAGCTCTTCAATGAGCTCACCAGCTTAGCATTCAGCTTTTTCCAGCTCCATGATGGCCTGATAAACTCAACTGTGTTGGCTTGGATAATTTGTGTATCCTTGTCTATGTGTAAGCCTGCTTGTTCCTTATTCCTTGGGGAAGCATGCCCAGCTCAAGGGTGGTAGTGTTCTTGAGAGACTAAGGAGCACACTAGCCTATGGTTCGGTGGAACATTGCAGCAACATAGTTGATTGCGGGACGAATTCCTCATAAGATAAGTATTCTTGTCTATTTCATCTTTGCAATTATAATCGCAATTATATTCGATGTCTAATGAATTATGATGAACATGTTGAATTCTTGAATGTATGGTTTTGCTTCTGTTGTATGTTAAACAATTTTGCATCTCTGCGTGTTTTTACTTCCAAGCATTTTATTTCAGTTTTATGTATGCACATGTTCATGGGGCTAGTTGCCTGGATAGATAATGGTTTGGTAGCATCCTCTTTGCCGGTCGGAGGGCCGGGGATGTTACATTGTTGCTCCCTTTTTTCCTAATCTAGAATGACAATGAGTTTATTCCCCTCCAATGACCCTTGAAAATGACTCCAGGTTTAAGTAAGGGAAAAAAGAGGGAAAAAGAGGATGAGATTATGAATTCCTGAAATTGAATTTGTATCACACAACATGTGTAGGCAATCCAATTTGACTCTTGTGTGATGCATTGGTATTCCTCACGGTGCCAAATCTAACTGAAGTAGGGGTGGGTTTTATAGTAGTGTTAGTTGGATTAGATCTCCCAAGTGGTGGTTTCTATGCTCTTATTGTATGCTACCCATGAAAATCCAAAACCACTACCACTCAAGCAATGAACTATGCGTTTTTGTCATTATTCCAACGAAATTTCATCATTATTAAACCAAACTATGTGTTTTCGTCGCTATTCAAACAAACTATCTATTTTTGTCGCTATTCCAACTAACTATCTATTTTCGTCTCTATTCCAACGAACTATTGCCGTTATAGCGACGAACATTTATGTGTGTTGCTTTAGCGACAATCGTTGGGGGCATTTTCATTTTTCTTTCAAAATTTTAAATTGTTTTCCACGAAAATTTTTATTTTAACTTATTCATGGCAAAATTTCGTGGGACTTTTGAGCCATATGTATTAGTGATTGGGATCTTGTTGTTTCTTATCCACCTCTTGTCCTTTGAAAAATATCCATGGGAATGCTCATTGTAAGGAATATTTTAGAGCAAGGATATGTTGTTGAATTTTTCTTGAGCCCCTTTATAGCTCACCATTTCCCTCTTGTCTAGAATTCACCAAACTCCCTTGCCTCCTTCCTCTAAGGGGAAAGTGTTATCCTCATTTTTTCTGTAAGCTACTTGAAATATAGAGTGGACTAAATAAACCTCCCTTAGAGGGATTGTTTTCCTCCTTTTGGAGCTCACGCCTCCAAGGTGTTGTACATGCTTGACCATTGGGAAATATAAGAAGTGGTTTGTCATCTATTGGTAGTTGGAGTTTGCATTTCTTACCCACTTTGCATTTTTTTTAATTTTATTGGTTTTGTTCTATTTAAGTAAGAAAGAATTTCAAAATAACTGGGGTCACTCTCCCACCGAGAAAGGGGCACCTAATACTAAAGCTTTGTTGTAGCCTATAAGGCTTTGCCCCTCACCAAGTGGGAAGAAAGCATTCTTATGCGGTCTTTTCCACAACAAATTACTTCTTATAATTTGGGTTGAATAATTTTTTTTCCTTTAAGTTGGAAACTTTCAAAGAAAATGGGAATTCCTTCTTGTGTTAAAACTACACTAATAACATGCCCTAAGGCATCAAATTCCACAGTAAATGTTTCTATGAAGTCAGGCATGGCTAATACAAGAGTTGTACACATAGACACTTAAAAAGTTTCAAAAGATTTGGTTGCTTCCTAAGTCCAATAGAACTCTTCATTTTTCAATAGCCTTGTTAGAGGTGTTTCTATTTGACCATAAATTTTAACTAAATTGTTATAATAACCCATCAATCCTAAGAATCCTTTAATATTCTTCAACATTTTATGAATTGTGCCTTCCATACTAGATTTAATTTTGTTAGGGTACACTTTGACACCTTCATCAGATACAATATGACCCAAATTTTCTGCTTTCTAAACCCCAAGGGCACTCTTAGAAGGCTTGGCATGTAGTTGGTGATCCTCCAATCGTATTAAGACCATGCAACATGGTGTACATGCTCTTCCAAATATTTTATATAGATTAGTATATGATCAAAAAATAATAACACAAATATTTTAAGGCCCGTTTAAAAAAATAATTTGTCAAGCTTTAAAATGTGAAAGGTGCATTAGTAAGTCCAAATGGTATCACCAAAAATTCATAATGACCTTCATGTGTTATGAAGGTTTTTTTTGGAATTTATTCTTTTATCATTCTAATTTGATGATATCCAGGATAGAGATTTAACTTGGTAAAGAAAACTTATCCCTATAATCCATCTAATAATTCATCAATGACTATAATAGAAAAGGATATTCATTTAATGGTCATCTTACTGAGCTCTATATCATCTAGATACGCATGCCATGAACCTTAATATTTGTAAATCGTCACCACTGGTGTAGAGGAGCCACTTTGGCTAGGTTGAATGATGTATTCATCTAATAGTTCTTTAACCGTATTCGTAATCTCACTCTTTTATGCATACATGCAGGTTCTATTATTAGGTGGTACACTTCTTGGTTGCAAGTGAATAGAATGGTCATGATATTCAATAAGTGGATACTTTTAGGTATATCCAAATACCTTGAAATGATTGTGAATCATTTCTTGGAGATCGGACATCTAGTGAGGGTATAGATGATCGGACATCTAGTGAGCACAATTGTGTAATTACACCATGTTGACCCCCTTTTAAGAAATTTTGTCATGTTGTTAGAATTTATCAATTTACAGGGGTTCCATGGAATACATTTGATTTTAATTTCCTTTCCTCCTTAGAAAACTCTCATGAAAAGTTCCTAAAAATTAAGAGTCATTGTTCCCAATGATCATAGCCACTAGATCCATAGTAAAACATCAACACCGCCAATTTGAAGTTTAATCAATGGACTCTTCAATAAATAATAGAAATCATAATACCATGGTACTTCCCTAAAAAATTTATGGTACCTCCATATGCAATCATTCCTTCAAATCCTAGTGCTGGATATATAAAACAACTGAGAAGTTTGGCTAATTTGCAATTAATGAAGTTATGGATACTACAATAATAAATCAATTCTATTACCTTTTATGTTTTATACATCCTTATATCATAAGAGTTTGAGGAGTGCTAACAAAAATGCATTGAAAAATATAGTTGGAGTAGTATCTTATAGATCTTCCTCTTGAGATTATTTTGGTTCTCTATCTTTTTCCTCTTTGCAATATATGTAAAATGATTTCTTCTAATTGTACATATTCCCATTAATGTACTTGATGTCACAATTGAAATATAGTCCATTTTCTCTTCTTTCCTCCACTTGTTGAGATGTCAACCTTGCAGGTTGAGTGAGCTTGTTCAGAGGTGGGAGTGAAGAAACATTTCCTTCTCCATAGATGTTAGTAGCATCCCTTCTAGTAGTCATATTTTTACTTTTAACTTTACTTTCCAATTAAAAATATTAAAATGCTTTGTAACTTGACCTTTTTAATTGAGAATAATCAATTGCCTAAATAAGGTGTCACTCTTAATATCCCCATAACGTGTTATCAACTCATCTGTAAATATATATCAAGAGACAGTAGAGTCCTTTTTACAAGCACACGTACATTGATACCATACAAATTGATCAAGTTCTAAGTACAAGGATGCAATAGTTACCTTTTGTAAAGTTGGCACTTGGTTGCAAGTCAAAGAATTTCTCTATTTGGAATATCCATGTTATTTACTTATTTCCATCAAAATTTCTCATATCTATCTTGGGAATGAAGTAGTTCCTTGCTATCGAGTTAAACCCATGATGTTTTGGATTATGGAATGATGAATTATCAAGTGTGGGGAACTCGAACCTCTTGTTCTCCAACTATTTTTCAATTGTCTCAGTATGTGACTATGACAAGTCCCTCTTGTTAGGACTAATTAATCCTCCTTTGTCCAATATAGTCTATTTGGTCATTTTTCCTAACTTAGGAAGTCATTATCACTTAGATATAGTATGGGGGACACACCTAGGGGTTATCTTCCACTTACTGCATGTGCATGCATGAGTTTTTTTGCCTCTGGGACCAATCCCTACATTATAAGAGCCCACTTTGAGTGCCATCGGTAACCTCCATCAGTTGGTTGTGGTAGGTGAGTAGTTATGTTGAGTTATCCTCTAGTTACAATCAGTTGGATCACTTTCAGTTAGCCTAGCACCCCTAGCACCATTTTTGCATGCATGCAAGGAATGTGGCGTATTTTTTCTACCTACCTCATCAATTGATTGTAGATTGATTTAGACATCCAAAGTTATACTAGTGAGCTCCAACAATGATTTAGACACGCTAAGTTAGCTAATCAGACATTTATAACTGATAGATTCAAATCCTATATTTAGCATTCGAATTCTATTTATTGTATAATCATTATATTATTGATTAATGAATGAAGATTAATGTTGTGATTATCTGAGCAATTCTTGTACGATTTACCTAAAATCTGTGTCATGAATTCTTTTCTTAGTGTACATTCATATTGATTATTCCGTTGTGCAATTCCTTTCCAATAGCTCTTATCATATCATGTATATCTATGGTTCTAAACTTTAACATGGTATTAGATCCTTCTTCAGGCTAGCAACAAACCTTGGAAACCTACATTATGCACTAGAAGCATATGAGTTTCCACATAATTTATGTAATCATTGTCTTGGTAACTCTAGATTTTGTCTAGAGAATCTTTGTAGGTGTGACAAAATCTGAAAAAATGCACATTTCAAGGTGGAAGGGTTTGAACTGACATATGATTACAAATTGGTTTGTTTTGCAGTGATATTTTGTAGGTAGCACGTAGATTTCGACAGATTTGATTGATCATCATACAACAAAAAGGATAATTCTTCTTCTCATACACCCAGAATCCTTACATACTTTAATTACATTGATTGGATGGAATATATGTAGATAGCCTTACACAACAAGGGAATGTTTAAGATGAAACTGGGAAGAGAAACTGAGCCCCAATAGTATGTTGAGAAATCCAAGTTTTTGAACTAGTTAGATGAAGCCTTCGGCTTCATGTGCATTCACATCTCCCATGATATCTTGTTTCACCTTGAGGGACTCAGAACACCAAAGGAAGCATGGGACAAGCTTGAATTTGTGTTTGGAAAATAAGATGACCTTATAGGACATATTCTGGAAAGTGAACTAATTGCACTACAACCCAGCAATTTCGAGACTATTCAACAATTATTTTCAAAATACAAAGCTCTAGTACTACAATGCAAACAATTCATGATAGAAAGGAAAGATGAGCAGCTAGTGCTATCAATTTTGAGCAAGCTTGAATTAGAATTCTCAATCTTTGTCTCTACTTTCCATTCCAAATTGGAAGATGCCTTCTCTAGATGCTTTTGCAGAGTCTTTGATCCATGAACAAGAAAAATTCATTCAAATGGGAATGCTTCAAACCTCCAAGAATATAGCACTCTTAGCTGGGGACTCTAGCAATGCATAGGAAAGAGGAAATCCAAATGGAAATGACACCAAAAACAATAATTCGAATCCAAAGGAGAATAAACAATCTTCTGGTGGAGCCTCGGGTTCCAAGAAAAAGAAGAAATTTGAGAAGGCTAAATGTCCCTACTGTATTAGAGGCTTTCATCCAGAGAGTCAGTGCATGACGAAGACCATTGACCAATTGAAAAAATCCTTGAACATAACAATATTTCCCTTCCACAAGGTGCAAATATGTCTAAAGTTGGAGAACATACTAAAGAATATGAGAGGTGCCATGGTTTGAAAGCAAGATTCACTCAGTCAATGTCTATCTGATTGATTCAGGAGCATCCAATCACATGGTTCCCTACAAAGAATCACTCACTACTATGGATCTCTCAGGAGTACCTAAAATTCATATGGGGGATAATTCACAGATCCCAGCTGTTGGGAGAGGTTTCATTAAAATCCAGCATGGAGAGTTCAAGAATGTACTCTATGTGCCCTCTCTTGCATAAAATTTGTTATATGTTTATCATATGACACATAATGGAATTTCAAATCAAGTTGTATTTGGTCCTGACTCAGTGGAGATCTCAGATATCTCAATTGAGAAGATTATAGAAAAGGGTGTTGCAAACCATGTATCTAAGGCATATGAATTCCCACACTTTCACCCATACTCAACTCCAGTACAATCTCAGTAGTAATTCGAAAGGAAAGGTAAAATCTCTCTTTCATATCCATTTGCAAATAATGATATGTTGTCTAATATTTTAGTTTCAGAAGAAGAGGAACAAGATCAAGATGATCTTGATATTGAGATTGTACCTCAAGATTATCTAGATCCTATTCCAAATCAGAAGCCTAAATGGGATGAAAATGTCATTGAAGTAGCTGGGAATGTTTTGGGGATCCAAATGATAGAAGAAGAACGAGGTCCTAATATCAGAATGAACATGTTGCACTCTCTCACACAACTTCGCTACCTACAAAGTGGTGCAACAAACTTTCATAGAGATGTTACTTGATGATGAAGATTTATCCACAATTTGTCCCACTCATGAACAAAATGGATCATTCCATTCCTCCTCCAGAAAAAAGAGACAAAATCAACATATAGCATATCAGAAGAATATGGATAGGTTCACATGCACAGTCCCAGGATGTTGATGCACAGAAGAACCATGATTATGCATGGCTGCTCCACAGAGTTGCATATTGCAACAATTTTTTCACAAGTTTTTGCTCAAAGAGAATTTTTTTCTCTTAAGTATGGAAGCTTGTTTATGATTTCTTGCTTATTTTCAGGGAAGGGTTTTCCATGAGGTTTTCCCCATTTTCCTTGTTTATTAAGCAATATTTTATTTCATTTAGATTGTATGGGTGACTTTTGGCCCAATTGCCATGGCCCAAGTTGTCCAAAGTTAGGATTAAGGGGGGGTGTTAGGATTAATTAATCCTCCTTTGTCCAATATAGTCTATTTGGTCGTTTTTCTTAAATTAGGAAGTAATTATCACTTAGTTAGAGTATGGGGGGCACACCTAGGGGTTATCTTACACTTACTGCATGTGCATGCATGAGTTTATGTGCCTCTGGGACCAATACCTACATTATAGGATCCCACTCTGAGTGCCACCAGTAGCCTTGATAGATATGTAATAATGATGTGTAGTGGGTACCCATAGAATTCCTGTAGATGTATGAAACATATATATATTGCAAGGCATATACATTAGATATAAACTTAAAGTCTATTACTATTTCACTCAATTTTGAATGTGTAGTGCTTTGTTGTTGTATTTGATTATTGTGGGTATTTGGAGTACATGTGTTGGTTTGATTAATGAACAACAGTCTACGTATTTCGATAACAAAGTTGTCAATATGCTTGAACATATGTTGATTTTCATTCAATAGGTAGAGTAAAGGAATAACTTGTTGTATTTGTAAAATAAAAATTATAGTGTTTTCTATTTATCATAATATAGCCATAGAGACAAAATTGGTCTTGTTTCAATTGTTTGTTATAGGATTTAGAACCATGGGAAGAACAACCATTTCTTAACTGGGTGGAGTCATGGTATATTTTAATTCTTTGCACAATAGGATAGACATAGTGCATTGCCTATTTTGTCATAATAGAGCCATAGAGATAGAATTGGACTTGTTTCCATTGTATGTTATAGGCATTGGTGCCATTGGAACCATTGGAAAAACAACCATTTCTTGACTAGGTCAATTCATGGCATGTTCTTGTTCTTTACATAGTAGGATATACATATTGCATTGTTTATTTTGGGATAATAGATCAACAAAGACATTCGCCTTGAACATATATTTCATTAAATTTGGAATAAACTAGGGATCTAGAATTTGAAAATAACCAAAAAAAACTCAATTTTGGTTATGTCCTTACAATAAAATGTTTACGATTTTAATGATGTAAGTGTTCTTGGCACCATTGTCTTTTAGAAGATAAGAGCACTATATGAAAAGATACCATAGAGGGGTAACAAATGATGAAATAAGATCAAACAGAGGCTAGCATACACTAAAACATGTACAATTAACAAGCATATATTATGTAACCTAAATTGAACTATAAAGATATTAGCAACATGGTTAATACCTAAACTAGGATCAATATGGCATAGTGACTTTCCGTAGGTGGTTGATAGAGATAGTAGCATGTTGAAGCATTGTTGGCGATTCTATTGAACAATTCAAATTTCTTGAAAGGAAATTGGCAAGTTGTAAGGTGATTCATGCTCCTTTATAGATTTTTGTTGTTGATTTGATTAGGGTGTGGCATTGGCATGGATTACAAAATCAAATTTCTAAATGAGTGCACTATATTGATTTGGTTGATACAATGGCTAGGAAATTGTCTTGGTAAATCTTTGTGCTTTCAAACATTTTAATAGATGAATTGATGTGTTTAATGGGAATATGTCTATGTTGATTTTTGTGATTTAAAATATATTAATGGATTTCTTTGATGAGTTTATTGGAAGCTTTGCTGAATTTAATGGGTTGGGTGTCATTAATTGTACCGGATGGGTTTAGTGGTTGAAACTCCCTGTACGTGAAGTTGATCTCCATAACTCTTAAAAACATGTAGATGATTATGTGAAGAATTTGCACCTGAGGTTGTTTGATGGGATATCTTGGAATTGCTAGTTGTGTGAGTGTGCTAGTAAGGTCATTTGTTGGGGTTGAGTTGAGAGATAGTAGGATGCTTTAATTATTGATTTGATAGCTTCTTCAAAATACATTAGGATTTGTCAAGTACATGACTTCTTGTAAAGTTTGTGTCAATGATGAACATGATTAATGATGAACATACTTAAATAAACCGATTATTTATGGCCTCTTGCCGACCTAGTTATCATATCGATCAATTTTGAGTTTTTCTTGTTAATAGAAAAATATGTATATATTTATGTTTGTCCCACTTTTTGGTGTTTGATGTAACCATTTCTATATCCATTTTTTGTCACATATGTGAATGAGTCTCTCCCTAGTATTGATTTTATTAATTTTTTCCCAGAGAGGCTCATTTCTACAACCCCCATGGGGATGTGTAGTGTGTCCAAATATTATAGAGGACATAAAATAAAGAAGTTAAAAAAATATTATACCCCAAATGAAAAGTAGAAACATAATATTATAGGCGACATAAAATAAAGAAGTAAAAAAAATGTAAAAAAAATATTATAGCCAACATAAAAACTAGAAACATAAGAAGTAAAAAAATAAAGAAGTTAAAAATTAAGAATGTTATGGCGGACATAAAAAAAAATTAAGAATCAAAAGGTCATGTTGGTATGATTCTCACATCTATGAGAATAGTGTATGCATATATAATCTTCAATATTCATGTATCTACAATATAGGAATTTAAATATTGTGAATGAATTACAAAATATTGATTTAAATATTTAAAATATAGTAAGTTAATTGTCGTGTAAAAAAAATAATCATAGTTAGATTTGATAACTAACTATAACTCCAAGCAAAAGAGGATTCATATGAGAAGTAGAAACATAATATTGTAGCCCACATAAAAAGAAATGAAGTGAAATGACAGATTACATAAAAAATTATGATACCAGAAAGTCCATATAAGCCATTGTGTCCCGCGTCATCATGTTAGACACGGACACTTCATGTCAAACACTTGTTTTGGGCATGTCATGTTTTAGGACACATCCAAAACACGTGTCCAGCAATGTGTCAAGATGTGTCCTAAAAACATGACACCGTGCCTGACATTGTCTCACAACATGTCCTTCAGTGGTATTACGAAATCAATGTAATACATTTTGATTTTGATGACTTAATGAGAAATTTTTTGAGTCTATGAGAACCCATTGCACCAATCGAATTATATCCCCCCATGTTTGTCATCCTTCTCTCTCTACAGTTATGTACTTTTATTATTTTTACATATTACATTGTTTGGCTCTTATTTGTGATGTATTTTTATAATTTTTCCATGTACATTTAAATATCACATTGTTTGGCTCTTAGTCTCTCAAATCAAGTCACGGAGCACACCAACAAGTATTCTGTGGGGGCATATTCCACAAATAACATCACAAGGGGATTCATTTCACATAGGAGAGGTTACCCCTTATTTCTATTCCTACCCATGTCATTCAATCTAAGTGGCATCATCATTGTAAGTGGCATAATATAAAATATAAAGCCTCTAGATAGATGAGATTCTTCTTTCTTCCATCTTGATCTACCCTTCTGTATCTACTATTACTATTAGTCTATTTAAAAAATTGGATATATATATATATATATATATAAAGTGTCATATGTGCATTGTGTCTTCGTGTTAGATGACTTAGCATAAAAACTAGAAAAATAATAAAAAACATTAGAAAAAAAAATATTATAGCGACATAAAAGTAGAAACATAAGAAGTAATCTAAATATTAGGGTGGACATGAGGTAGAAACAAAATACTTAAAATAGCCAACATTAATTGTTATTTAAAAAAAATGGAATAGTAATTTGTTAAAATGCAACCATAATAATAGTTAGATTTGATAACTAACTTACCATTCCCTACACATCACTACTTACCAATAGACCACACACATTTTTTGTTAAACAAGATGGATATTAAATTGATTCATTTTAGCAATACATTGTTTTTTTTCTACATGTATGCATTGAATTTAATATTTATTGTTTTCTACATTTAAACATATAGTAAGTTAAATTCAGTTGCCGTAAAAAAAAATACAGCCATATTAAAATGCAAACTTCATATTTCAACAACAAAAATGCAACTTTACCAATAGATCACACACAAATGTTGAAAAAGAAAGCTTTAAAAAAAGGAACATTATTTGATAACATCAACAAACATGTTGGCATATATTAGATTTATATTATCTTTTTTTATCTATATTCATCATATTATTAAAAAATCGACGAAATAATTTAAATATCATTACCAAGAATACTTTAAAACAACACATTGTTTTGACAGGTACACCTTGATTAGAACAGAGACCTCAAGAGATTTGATCCCTCTGAGCTGAGAACCATATTTATATGAGTCTATATTGATTTAATAACATTATGTAACATAATCCTTCTTATAAAATTTTAATATACATTGTATATTTTTTTTAAATGTCCAAAATAAAAATGCTAATTTTTAATAAATTTTTTAACTTCATTTATATGGAGTACGCTAAATTCTAGACCATTTGCACTTAAAATTTGGGAGTTTTGTGGCCAAAATCAAGGGACAACAAATAGTTTTGCTGAATTCCTACCAAACTTACCCGAAAAGGTCCCAATAGCCTAAAGATTAGCCAAGTCCCATTGTATTACATATATTACCTGCTATTTATATTACCTGCTTTGAAGCCTTCCACTTGTTGTGACATGCTCAACTTTCCAAATTTCCCATGCCATGTTGTAGTTTCAGGGTCAAAGGCACTTATGGAACGTGCTAGGATTTCTTTGACGTGCTGACTTGCTCAATTTTGAAAACATTTGGTAGGATTTTTTTTTAAATCCAGTTGTTTTGGAATTTTGTGTCGTAAAGATTTGTGTGAATGTTTAATCTATTTTTATCATTAAAATTGAGATTAAAACAAAGTTAAATTTAGCAAAATAAAAAAGCTTAGTTTAAAATTTCTACAAGTTTGAATAGCTAAATTTGTCCACAAGTTTGAAAACCTTTCGTCGGAATTTTTCTATCCAAGTTACAAGTGTTAAGTTTTGGAATTTTGGGTGCCCCTTATTCCAACCAAAAATAATGGTACATTCCAAATGGTCAAATTTTTGGACTTACCCAATCAAAAACATTTGATTTGGCCAAAAAAAATGGTTGTGTGGTCCAAATAGCCAGATGACTCTTTTAATTTGTTGGACATTTGTAGAAATGAGAATCATTCATTGTGTTCTATACCAACTCTTAACATGTTGGTTGAGTTGTGGTTAAATGGTAAATTGTTGTTCATCACTTTCTAAAATTCGAAATCTTCAAAATAACATATTTAAAGCTATAATACTTATAAACCCTCCACTAAAAAATAAAAAATATTATAAAAAAAAAAACATAATTATACTTGTAATTTTAAATCTTAAATTTATTATATTTTTATTTTTTTTTAATTAATTAATTTAAAATTTAATTAAATTTAATTAAAAATAAACTAAAGTCCTAAAATCACACTTTTCCAAAACCACTCGATTGTTCACCTACACTCATCCCTTTCCACCATTTGATTGAAGTATGGTAGGTCATTCTAATAATAGAAATGTGGTGGCTAGCTAAATACTCAAGTGCTCACTCATCCCTTTCCACCATTTGATTGAAGTTAGGTCATTGTAAGAATAGAAATGTGGTGGCTAGCTAAATACTCGAGTGTTCTTGTTCTTGTTGGTAAATGTGCAGCAAATCAAGATTCCTCTAATATGAGTTTAATGTGAATTGGATTGACGTGTTTTGGATTTTGTTTAGCAAAGTTATTTCCTTATAATGTTTTTTTATACGATTACTTATATTTGGGTTTGCAAATTTTATTATTATTTTTGTTTTATTAACATTAGCCATTATAAGTTTTTATAAAAATATTTGTTATTATATTCATCTTTTCTTACAAGTTCATCCAATACATCTTATTTTATTTCAAACTTAGATTACAACTATTCTCAAAAGAACAATTACTAAGTGAAGATTACTAAAACCGTTAAGTTTGTAGATTTTATAGAGAGTTATTATGAAGATTTATTGCACTACCATGTCGATTTCTTACATTTAGTTAGCCCTTGGATTTTGCAAGAGAGGAAGAGAGGATTTAAAAGAAACTATGAATACTTCATCTCCTCTAAGTAATGTATTGTTTCATAGTTGTGGTAGATGACAACATGATTATTGTCGAGTAGTTGTTAGTAGTTTTTAGTGTACTAAAGAAATATGGTGCCAATATTAGTTGCATATACAGTAGAGAATTTGCAGCCATTGTTTTATGTTTCATAGATGTTCAGATGCCATAAAAGGATGGATGACCCCATTTCCTAATTGACCTCTAAATAATTGTATGCAATGAATTGTTTTGCTAAAGTGGTTTATATTTACATTGACTAGTATCAATTTGGCTTTTATCATTTCTCATAATTTAGTTTGCAATATATGCAAATTGTAGTTTTGAAACTAAATGCTTTGTAGAATGCTTGTTCAACCCCATGGTTTTGTATATAGATATGGATTCAAACATTATTGTCATTTGAAGTCCAAAATTCAAGATTGCATCAATATTGGACTCTAATATGATTTTAATGTGAATTTGGATCGAGATGTCTTTATATTCTTTTGTTTGAGTGAATTTATTTTCTTAGAATGTCCTTTTAGTAGGATTACGAATATTTGGCTTTGAAAACTTTACTATTTTTTTTGGTTTTATTTTTTGTTATTTTCTTTTTCTTTTTATTTTTTTTGTTTTTTAACATTAGCAATTACAAGTTTTTGTAGAAACCTTGACCATTATATTAATATTTTCTCACAAGCTCATCCAATATATCTTATTTTATTTATAACTTAGATTACAACAACTATTCTTACATGAGAACAATTACTAACTGAAGATTACTGACAATGCTAAGTTTGTAGGTTTCATAGAGAGTTATTATGAAGCCTCCATGCACTAACATGTCAATTTCTTACATTTAGCTAGATCTTGGATTTTGCAAGGGAGGATTTAAGACAAATTATGAATGCCTCCTCTCCTCTAAGTAACTTATTATTCCATAGTTGTGGTAGAGGAAAACATTGATTATCATCAAGTAGTTGCTAGTGTACTAAAGAAGTATAGTGCCAATATTAGTTGCATAGACAACAGGGAATTTGCAATTTCCATTCTTTTATGTTTCATAGATGTTCAGATGCCATAAATGGATGTGTAACCCCATTTCCTAATTGACCTCTAAGCAATTGTATGCAATAGATTGTTTTGCTAAAGTATGTTATGTCTACATTGACTAGTATTAATTTGACTTTTATCATTTCTCATAATTTGGTTTGCAATATATATACAAATTGTAGTTTATGGTTTTTAATCTCCCTAATGTTCAAGAAAGTTTTATGAGCATGCATGTGAGTGGAAATTTTGTGCAATTTCTTCTTTTAATATAAAATATATACTTGAAATTTAATACTTGCTAAAATTCATCAATCCTATTTTGCACTATATATTGGAAAGAAAATTCTCACCATTGTTTTTAGTCTCCACTTTGTAGGAAACATAGATTATAAATGAATCATGAGATTGTTGGTGCCTCTTATCAAAAGATAAACCAGTATATCATTTGCACTATTGATTCATAATATAGAGTGCTTTTTATTAAGTCTTTGAGCCTAGCATCAAAGTGAACCATAATTTCTCCTTTCATTTGTTTTATTGATCTTAACTACTTAAATGTCAAAAGGTTTTTTCTAAATGAATTTATACACACATTAAATTTTTTACCACATCCTTTCTTGTGGCATATTTTTTCTATTCTTCACATTTCCAATGCCTTGAATTTGTTACTCTAAATGTTCTCCCATTTTATTGTTAGATTCACTTTATCAAATGCTTGTTATATTGATTCTAAAAGGAATATATGATCATCACCATTTGTTGATCCATCACATAATGGTACTTTCATTATATATGTACATGGTTTTTCTATGGTCATATTTCTTTAATTGAAACTATGTTATTGGTTATTTCCAACCTATCTCATTGTTTGACTATTTGATTGGAGGGTTCCAATTATTGTTCAAAGGATTTTGCTTCTCTGAGGAGTCAAAACTTATTTCATCGATCTTCTTGCATCTACATGTGAAATTATGCATGTTGTATTCTATCATTATTATTTTATGATCCTTTGCCTACTTTCATTACAAATCACATTTTTATTGGTGGGTTTTCTCTTAATGGATGTTCTTTCCATAGTGAAAACCCTATACTTCCTCTTTGAAAATATGTCTTCCCTATAGAAGTATTATTGGAGATCACCAATTAGGGCCCAATATCCTAATTTCTAGTGCCATGTTTCCCTTATTCTATGACAAGGTATTCAAATTCAAAGGAATGCCACCCAAATGTTAGATACTAAAGTAGTCATGGTCTTCGAAAAAATAAAGCTAGCATTCATATATTAAGTTGTCTCACTATAGTCTCATTTAAAAACAAAACATACCAATCAAGAACACCATACATTATAATGGAAAAATCCTTGAAGATCAAAGAAGAAAAACCTAGTCTTCAAAATAATAATGAGAGTACTTATCTTAGTTCATATTCTTATTAGAATTCAATAACCATTAACTTCTAATAGAATCAACTCATAATTACATTTCCATAAAATATTTACTTGAAATTTTGTTATAATCTTCTTCATTTATACATATCAATCTCTTGCCCTAGTTGGCCCAATGACTAGAAAAACCCTTATATCATACTTGTTGTGATTTTAAAAAAGGATTCCCACCCAACAGGTTCCCATTGTCCTCCTACCTGTTGAAATATTGTAACTTCAAAGAATATTATAAATGTATTTTACTAATGTAACCTATGGGAGATGTTTTATTCCTCCGTCGGGATGTTACTATTGTATTTGGTCATCATAGAGTCGTGAGGTAAAACTTTCATTGTAAGTCAGTTCAATAGAAACCTCCTGAATATAATATACTGTTGTTTTGTGAATTTGTAGGTGAATTCGGCCCAGTAAGTTTGTCGAGGCCAACTTTTCAGGGAAAAAGTCAAGTGTAAGAAAGAGTATAAATAGAGGAGGTGTGTTCCTCATTTGAACACACACACTCACTTGTGTATGGCACATAGGAGAGAGGGAGATACATATCTACAAGAAAGAAGAGAAGCTATTTTGGGTTTTATCTTTGTACTTTTGATACATCTATATAGATGAATTTTTGTTGGGTTTTCTTCCCCTTAAGGGTTTCCTAGGATAAATCTGTCTCTATCTTGTGATTATGTTTCTTTTAGTGATCCTACATATGCTATTGTTGTGATATTGAATTTAATACTATTGATATATAACTATGCATATGGAATCTTAAATGGTATCAGAGCTAGCCTGGATAGAACAAATTTCACAAGGTGAAACTCTCTCTCCTCTCCCTCTAACAAGAAATTAGGGTTTCTATCAAAGTTTGAATTTTGAAGATCTAATTGCATAGAAAGTTGTGCCTCCATAGAGCGCATATATTAAGCCATGGATCAGATTTTTTGGAGTGGGTAGTTCTCTAGGAAAGTCAAACCATAGTTTGGATTTGGACCAGAAAAATGCAGAAAACTAGAGAAGAAGAAAAATGCAGAAACTGCAGATCAGAATCTTGCCAGTCAAATTTGAAAGGTGATGACTTAGAATCTCCAGAAATCAAATGTACCAATCAAATCACCTTGGTCAAGCACATCTCCTGGTAAGGTCAATTTTTCATTTTGAAAATTTTCATTTTTTAGTGACCTCTTGGATAAGATGGCCCCAAGCACTAAGCTTGAGGACAAGCTAGAAGGCATAGAAAACTTTTGAGCATGGAAATATAGGATTGGCCTCATTCTTAGAGAAAACAATCTTGATAAATACATCAAATAAGAAGTTGCAGAACCAAAAGAAGATGAAGCTAAGGAGAAGAACAAGAAAGACCTAATTAGGGCTATGAGGATCATTGTTGATTCTATCAAATATCACTTGATTCCTCAAGTGTCATCCAAAGAGACTCCTAAGGAAATGTATGATGTCCTATCCAGAATGTATGAAGGAAGGAAATAGGAATCATACAGAAATATGAATTTTAGAGCTCAATTGAAAAATACCAAGATGAGCAAAGGAGAATCCATTCAAGAATACTTCACAATGATATCCCAGTTTAAGGATAAACTAGAAGCTATCGGAAACTCCCTTGATCAAGATGAACTAGTAATGACTGATCTCAATGGCCTCACCAGACCTTGGGATTATTTCATCTAGACTATGTGTTCTAGAAAGGAAAGCATGATGTTTGACACTGTATGGGAAGACTGCATCCAAGAGGAGGATAGAGAAGACAATAGAGAATATCTACTTAAAGAATATGGTCAAGCCCTAGCCACCCATACTAAAAGAGGAAGAATTCAATCTAACTTCAAGAAGGAAATCAACAAGGATTCCCTACCTCCCAAGATGTTCCAAAGGACAAGAGGAAATAATCAAAGGAAAGACTAGTCCAGCTTTCAGTGTTTTAGTTGTCACAAGATAGGACACCTTGCCAGAAACTTCCCATTGAAGAAAGAATAATACAAGAAGAACAACAAAATACATCATGCACACCTAGATAAATATGAATAAGAAGAGGAAGAATGAACTCAAAGAAAACTAGCAAAAGAAGAAGATGCAGAAGATTATGTATTATTCTCTACACTCTCTGGCCCTTGTCATACCTAGAGAAGATACATGGATTATTGATAGTGGTGCTTCAAATCACATGACACGATAGAAGAAAACTCTGTCAAAACTTGAAGAGAATAAATCTCCTCATAAAGTATATTTAGGATATCAATATCAATATCCTATCAAAGGTATTGGTGAAGCAAACTATAATATTGATTCTGGAACTCCCATGAGGATGAAGGAAGTCTTATATGTACCTAGTTTGAAGAAGAACTTACTTTCTATCTCAACATTAGATAAGAAAGGATATAGGGTTGTATTTATAGATGGATAAGTACTTATTTGGCAAAAAGGAAACTCAATTGAAGATGTAGTTGTCATTGGTGAAGAAGAAGGAGGGTTATATAAACTCAAGGGACATTTGGAAACAATTCGTGTTCATGAGATCACTAGCCCAAGTGAACTATGGCATAGGAGGATTTATCACATCAACTAAAAAGCACTACCCCATGTGAGCAAAGTAGAAATAGGTTTACTAGATTTGAAGATTGATCATGAAGGCACCTGCAAAGGATGTGCAAGAGGAAAGAATATCAAGAATCCATTTTCGAAGAGTGAAACAAAGATTAAAGGTACATTGGAACTAATTCATTCAAATGTATGTGGTCTGATTCCCTCCACATATTTGAGTGGTTTTGAATATTATATTACATTTATTGATGACTATTCAAGAAAGACTTGGATATATTTCTTGAAAACAAAGGATGAGGTATTCGAAAAATTCAAGGATTTCAAATCTATGATAAAGAATCAGTCAGAAAGGAGAATCAAGGCACTTGGAATAGAAAATGGTGGAGAATATAGTTCAAAATAATTTGATTCCTTTTGTAAAGAAGATGGAATAAAGAGGGAACTAACCACTCCCTACAATCCTCAGTAGAATGGTGTTGCAGAAAGAAAGAACCTGACCATTATGGAAGCAATGAAGACAATGATACATGATCAATATCTTCCCATGCATCTATGGGATGATGTAGCAAGAATAGTTTCTTATGTAAAGAAAATATTATCTCATAGTTCCCTTGGATTCAAGACTCCTAAAGAAATGTTCACAGCAAAGAAGCCTAAAGTAATCCATCTCAAAATATTTGGTTGTCCAGTATATATTCACATTCCCAAAGAAAAGATAACCAAGTTGGACCCTTCCATAAAGAAGAGAATATTTTTTGGGTACTGTGAAGTTTCCAAAGCCTTTATAATATACATTCTAGGACTCCATCACATGGAGATCAATAGGGATGTAAAATTTGATGAAGAAGAAGTTCTCAAGAGATCCATAAATTTCCAGCATGAAGAAGTATATGAAGAAGATGTATCTCCCATAAATGAAGAAGTTGCACCCTCCCTTGAAAATGAGACTTCATAGGACCATGATATGATAGAACCTCAAGAAACTCCTACTATGAATATATCACGAAAGAGAAAACCTGCTTGGGTAAGAGAAATCATATAAGCAGAGAAGTATGGAGATCCAGAAGGCTCCATAAGAGTAAGCAAGAGATCAAATCCATTCTCTAGTTATGTAGCTTTGATGTGTGATATTGTAGATCAATAACCTACCAGTTATGAAGAATTTGTACAGAAGAAAGAATGGGTAGAATCAATGACGGAAGAATACCAATCAATAATGAAGAATGATGTTTGGGATATAGTTCCCAAACTTGAAGGAAAGAGTGTGGTATCTTCCAAGTGGATCTACAAGATAAAGAATGCAACTGATGGAAGTATTGAAAAATACAAAGCAAGTTTTGTGGCTAGAGGGGTCTCTTAGAAAAAGGGAATTGATTATGAAGAGACATTTGCGGAAGTATAAAGGTACACTTCCATCAGAACCATCATGGAACTTGCATCATGATGAAGTGGAGTTTACACCNTGGCTAGAGGGTTCTCTTAGAAAAAGGGAATTGATTATGAAGAGACATTTGCGGAAGTATAAAGGTACACTTCCATCAGAACCATCATGGAACTTGCATCATGATGAAGTGGAGTTTACACCAAATGGATGTTAATACATCCTTTGTTAATGTTGTAACTGAGGAAGAAGTATACATTGAACATCCACAAGGATTTGAAGTTGAAGACATACAGACTCACGTATAATGTAAGTTGAAGAAGGCTTTGTATGGGATGAAGCAAGCTCCTAGAGCTTGGTATGGAAGGATAGATAGCTTCTTAACAAGATTGGTATTTAGCAAAAGTAATGTCGATCCTAACCTTTAATTTAAGGTTATGGATGATAAACCTGACATAATATTACTATATGTGGATGACTTGTTTCTAACAGGAAATGAGAGACAAATTGTAGAATGCAAGAAGAAGCTTGCTAAAGAATTCAAGATGGAATAACTTGGATTAATGCACTATTTTCTAGGATTGGAAGTATGATAGATTCCAGAGGGAATCTTTCTCAACCAGGGAAAGTATGATGTGGAAATATTAAAAAGATTTGATATGTTGGATTGTAAATCCATGGCCACACCCATCATGATACCAACCTGAAGTTGTTGTATGATGAATCATCAGATTTATTTGATGTGACACAATATAGATATATTATTGGGTCGTTGATGTATATGACGAATACTAAGCTAGATATATTCTTTGTTGTGAATACCCTGAGTTAGTATCTAGTTAAACCTATATGTGTTCACATGGAATATGCAAAGCATGTGATGAGGTACCTAAAAGGTATGATATACTTTGGACTATATTATGATGGAGATCATGACAACAAACTGTATGGTTATATAGATGCATATTGGGCTGGAAGTAAGTCAAAAAGGAAGAGCACTTCAGGTGGATGTTATTGTCTAGAATCCGCCATGATCTCATGGTTTAGCAGGAAGCAGTGCAGTGCTTCTCTTAGCACAGCTGAAGCAGAGTATATAGCAACTTGTTCTGCTAGTTGTGAAGCCATATGAATTTCAAAGTTTATATCAAGTCTATTTTATTTGGAGCTGGATACCACAGTGATTCTATGTGAAAACCATAGTTGTATAAAAATGATGGATACCCTAGTGTTCCATGATAAGTTGAAGCATATAGAAATATGGTATTTTTATATATGGGGCATGGTACAGAAGGGAGCTATAAAGCTCCAGTGTGTGAGTACCGATGAGCAAGTTGTTTATGTGTTGACCAAGCCTCTGTCTCAAGTAAAGTTTGAATAATTCCGTGACAAGCTTGGTGTAGTCCAAAAATACTTTCCTCGTAGGGAGGAACAATGACGATGATGTTGAATACTTTCCTTGTAGGAAGGAACAGTGATGATGATGATACATACTTTCCTCACAAGGATGAACGATGATGATACAGGCCCTTCTCAAAAAGGGGGAGTAGGTTGATGATATGGATCCTCCTCGAAAAGGTGGAGGAGGTTGATGATATGGACCCTCCTCGGAAAGGGGGAGTAGGTTGATGATATGGACCCTCCTTGAAAAGGGGGAGCATTTTGATGATGTGGACCCTCCTTGAAATGAGGGAGTAGTTCAATGATGTTGCATTGGGATTGTATCGTCCCTGGACATTAGTCCTAAAGTGATCGACATACCTTTGTCTCTGTGTTATTAGAGGATTGGTTCTTCCTTGGACTTATGCCCAAAATTGATAAGGATCGATCATCCTGTAATTGAATATGTATACTTTTGTCTCTGAGAAAGTGGTAAAATTGCATCGTCCTAGGACTTATGTCCTAAAGTGATAGGGACCAATCATCCTGTTATTGAATCTATAGACTTTTTTCTCTAAGAAAGTGGTAGGATTGCATCATGCTTGGACTAATGTCCTAAATTGATACGGATCGATCATCCCGTAATTGAATCCGTATACTTTTGTCTCTGAGAAAGTGGTAGGATTGCGTCATCCTTGGACTTGTGTGCTAAAGTGATAGGGATCGATCATCCCATAATTGAATCCGTATACTTTTGTCTCTGAGAAAGTGTTAGGATTGCATCGTCCTTGGACTTATTTCCTAAAGTGATAAGGATCGATCATTCTATAATTGAATCTATAGACTTTTCTCTCCGAGAAAGTGGTAGGATTGCATCGCCCTTGGACCTATGTCCTAAATTGATAGAGATTGATCATCTCGTAATTGGATCATGCGTGTTGCAGGTCATGTTGTTAATGATGTTGTTGATCAAAATATCAAGTATTGTTGTATATAATGATGTTAATCGAGAGATCAAGTGTTGTAAAGGATCTAGAAATCGAGTGGTGTAAATTATCGAGTGATCAAGTGTTCTAGAGGATAGAGTGATCAAATTCTACATAGGATCGAGTGATCAAGTGCTAAAGAAGATGAAGATTAAATATGAAGACTCAATGTTGTCGAAGATAATTTTCTAGTGCTGAAGATGTTGAAGATGTTTAGTAACTGTTCCAGTTGTTGATGATTGTTGAAAACTTCCAATGATGTATAGATGTATCACCTTGATGTTGTTGTAGATGTTCCCTCTCTCCTTGCTCCTACAGTTGATGATGTTGTTGTCACTAGTATAATCTTCTTATTAAGGGGGAGTGTCGAAATATTGTAACTTCAAAGAATATTCTAAATGTATTTTACTAATGTAACCTATGGGATATTTTTAATTCCTTCGTCATGATGTTACTATTGTATTTGGTCATCATAGATTCATGAGGTAAAACCTCTATTTTAAGCCAGGTCAATAGAACCTCCTAAATATAATATAATATTGTTTTGTGACTTCCTAGGTGAAGTCATCCCAGTGAGTTTGTTGGGGATGACTTGTTAGGGAAAAATTCAAGTGTAAGAAAGAGTATAAATAGAGGAGGTGTGTTACTCATTTGAACACACACACACTCGCTTGTGTATAGCCCATAGGAGAGAGAGAGAGAGAGAGAGAGAGAGAGAGATATGCAAGGAGGAAGAGCACCTATTTAGGATTTTACCTTTATACTTTTGATTCATCTATATAGATGATGTTATGTTGGGTTTTATTCCCCTTAACGGTTTCCTAGGATAAATCTGTGTCTATCTTGTGATTGTGTTTCTTTCAGTGATCCTACATATGCTACTTTTGTGAAATTAAATTGAATACTAATGATATCTAGCTAAGGTGCATATGGAATATTAACACTACCTATACATTCTTATGACTAAAGTATTGAGCAAATTCCTAGAACTAGAAACAAGAGTGACAAATCTACTAAATAGAGGAGTTAAACATTGAATACTCTCATTTGTGGACAATACGTTGATCCTGTGGGAATTCTTAAGCGATCATAGTACAACAACTCAAGAGAATTCTAGATTCCTTTCAAAAATATTAAAGTTGTGGAAAGAAAGAAAGTGTCAAGTATTTTCTAGAGACACTCTGATAGGTATTTTGAATATGATTTATGAAACTCTTGAAAAATTAGTGGAAATCCTTTCAATACCTCGGAATCCCTATTGCTTGTAAATATCGGTCTAAAGAAAAGAACTCAACTTTATATAAATTAAGTAGAAAACTATCAACATGGGACTTGAATTATCTAAATTTGCATGGCATACTCACTATTATCAAATCAATGCTTTCATCTCTTCACTAAAAATATTTGGAGTCTAAGATTAATTCAATGTGATTGAATTTCAGTGTGATTGTGATATAGACACAAAAGCTCAAGGATAAAACGTCTTTATAAGACAAGTGATTTGGGAATTCGATAATTGTACTAATTCGAGAGTTTAAGAACTCGTGAATTAAAAAAGAGTTGCATCGATTCAGGAGTTTGGAAAATCAAGAATTGATAACATTTGATGATTCAATAATACTACCCTTATGAGGGTGATGAGTCTTCTTTATGGCATGCTTGTATGATTTTGCACTATGTAGTGAGGTTACTTAAGAATAAATTTTCTTTTTATGTTTTTGTTGTCCCTTTGTTTTGAAACGATGAGAGGGAGTGTGGGATTATGAAACTCCAATATAACTCAAAGATAAGGATTGTTTTATCACAATATGATAAATGTAATGGTGACTTCAATATTATTGTGTTAGGCAGATAGGTTGTATGGGTAGTGAAACAACCCGATGAATAAAATAAAAAGGGAAGCACCCCTATTATATCAATTACCTCTATCATAGTAAACACATATATTTTATGATGAGTATATTTCAATCATACCTTTAATATTTCTTGTGTGCTTAAAATTTTAACAATGCTCTACCATGCTAAAGAGGAGAAGAATCGACATGTGTTCCTAGAATGGTGTTATGTGAAGTAACTATCAAACTCAATTGGAACTACCAACCTATATGTTATCTTATATCATGAAGAAATCTTCAAATCCTAATCATTCATGCCCCTTTGGATGCTACAGGAAAACATCTTAATGCTATAATTTGGAGCATCTTTTCTTGGTTCACCTCATAGAAGATATGGTTAGCCCAAAATGATAACATATTTGATTTCCCATTTAGTATATAAAATTGCATAATGTTGTCTTCTTAAAGAAAACAAGAAATTTAATTTCAAAGGGTTCCAACAAACCTCAGAGCTCTCCCTTGAACAATCCTTATGGGTAAAGAAATCATCCTTTGGAACTAGTTGGAAATACTAGTCTCTTTCACTTTGAGGATGTAACATGAAGCATGCTAGTTTAGAAAATAACTATGTGCTGAGATGCATGATGAGAGAATTAAAAAATAGATTTGATCTCAATGGAAATAAATCATCTTCATTAATGGGGTTTCCAAGGTAAATCTAGGAAGTGCTAGGGTAGGTGACATTATTTCGGACTCAAATTGTAGGATTTCCTACAAGTTTGCTTGGGGCCTTGGAGTGGACATTGTGAATGTTTTAGATTCTATCACCATTTACCTGGACATGTTGTGATTGAAACCCCATGAGAAAGGACCAACAGGTATGCATGCGATACTCCATGGTTCTCATAAAAGGGATAAAGGGGTTGGCCTCTTCAATAAATACTCAAATGTAGTGGTTATGTGAGTTCAACATCGCCATACTATATCATGTCACTTGGCGTCAATTTTTTCGTGTTAAAAGGAAGTTCAATATAAACAAAAATGAAATGGAAAAAGAATCCTAAAATCCAAAATAAATGGTAGTTAGAGTATATGAAGGGTGGGGAATGGAGAAAACCTCTAGAAGAATTATGCTATGTTGCATGGCACCCATGACTACTCAACCTTTCTAGGCCACAAGGTGTTAGGTATGTCATGTTTCCCACCTAACTCTAAAGAACTCAATATAACTAGCATGCAATCTACCAACACGTGAGGGTGACTAATGTAGAATCCTTGGGATGAAATATTTGTCCCTTAGAGGTTGTATTAGGATAATGTCATTACTTTGGAAGTACAATGACACAACCTGCCCCACCCCTTCCTTATCTGACTTGATAAGGTTTGTCACTCAAAGGGACACTCTACAACAAGAGGTATGGAAGTAGATAGATGGGTCATGAGGTGGTAAGGAGGGAATTGATGGAAAATTCATGGTTGTGAGGTCTCAAAGCGATAAAATAACACCAACTTGAGGACCAATTACCCTTTCCTGATCTATGGTTAGTATGTCCATTACGCTCACTATTTCTAGCTTATCCCTAACTAAAAATAGTTGGTGGGATAAAATAAGTAGACAACAATAAACCCCCCTCGGCCACCTCCTACACCACAAATCCAACAACCTTTTTCCAACTAAAGCGTGGTTACCCAAAAGTTGGATCCCCAACCCTAGGTGATGGATCCTTTCAAAACATATTTATGAACTCAATTTTTTTAAACCTCTAAACTCATGCCAAAGAGTATATTAGAGTTGATTTCTCACTCTTCCTAGATGAGACTAATGTCCCTCCAGGATGCCCTTTACATATTCAATAGCCTATAAAGGATCAAATTTTGAGGATACCAAAAGCACCACTTCAGTGTACCCCACATAACCTTGACATGAAGGATTCCCATAATTATAGTATTATGGGTGACTTGTCACAATCGCCAGCTGCCATGTCGATATTAGAATTGCTTCAGTATTTCACCATACAACACAGGGCAATATTGAATGCTCTTGGCACCATCAACTAGTTAAACTCGTTCCTCATGACTTTTGACCTTGATAAAGGAGAACCACAACTACCCTCATCTATATCTTTCCAAGTCCTATCCATTGTGAATAAAATTATCATTCGTTGATGTATTATCGATGATGGCGCATCCACACGCGTTGTGTCCTCAAACATTTGGAAATTATTAGGCTCACCTAAGTTAGTTCCATCCTATATCACTCTCCATGAATATGATAAATGACCATCCCAACCATGATTGTTGTACCATAATGTCCCCATTGAGCTAGGGGAAAAAATGGTAATGATTGATGTTAAAGTCATTGACACCCAATTAGAATACAATATCCTATTGGGATTTTTTTACATGTACACCATCAAGGGGATATCTTCCTCGATTGTTCATATCGTGATGTTTTCCTTTAATGGGAAGGTAGTCACCCTCAACCAACTTAAATATTGCAATCACCACACCACTACCAATATTGAGCACATACTACATGTAGTATTTGAAGCTAATCCAACCCCTTTTTGTTGACATCGGTCCAAGAGTGTCCAAATATTTGAGCTCCTAGGGGCATATTTAGGCCCTCCACCTAAAACCCCCACCACAACAGACGGTCTCATGTGCACCATTTTCACCTCAGAGAATGAGTCTCCCAATCCAATGGCATCATCATCAACACCCCTAACTAGCCATGGATTTGAAAAAACATTGAACCCTTCAGTCCCCCCATGTTCCAAATACCATTCCTATATCCCCTTATAAGATTACAAGAATTTCGGTAATGGTAGTTAACCCTCTTCGGTCTCACCTTAAGGATCTCATTATGGTACCTCACACCACCATTCCCATAAATGATTTCAAAACCCCTATCACGTTATGAGATGGTGTTAGTTATATGTATAACGCCCAAAACATCACATGTTGAACTAACACCACCTATGAAAAAACCACCATCGACCATCACACAAACTCAAAATGGGGGCATCTGTAACACCCCGGTTTTGACCTCATTTGCATTAAATGTATATGATGTATATATTGTAATTATTCATGGTGTGGAGCTAAAGGAAAAATCCCCACCATCAATTTAGCGTTTTATGTTTCGGCAATTAAAAATAGTTGTCGATGGTATTTTGTGCTAGCCGGCACATTATAATTTTGGACATCATGTAAATATGCAATCTAATTAAAAACCCACAACCAACTATGTCAATGCAACAAATAATGAGATGGGGGCATGATTTCCTAAGGATAAGTGGGGGGGTATATTCAAACCATTGGGGCCAATGGGGAAAATCCAAATGTCAAAGGGATAACCCATCAAACTGTCAAATACCTTTCTTGTCTTATTCACCCAATCATTTATTACTACCATAAATTGGTTGAGTTGGTTATTGCATGGGAAGGGCAAGGTATGGCAGTCCAAATTCGAATTTGAGAAACTATCAATTTTTGGGAAAAGCGATTTTGACTTGTGGGGCAAATTATTTCCCAAAACTATTTCCCATTCCCTCATGCAGTCACATTGTTGTCTTCCCCGCATTTTTGGAGTTGTTGGAATTCTGCATTCACATTTTTTGCAGTGTTCTTCATTTTTCCCATGGCTGGGAAGTGTTTTTGTTAATGTTTAGTGGTTAGGATCACTCTTAGGTGTTTTTGTGTTGTTTCCACATCTCCACGGTTGGGGAATTTCATGTTTTTAGGGTTCTACAACCAATGGGGAACAGAGCCATGAATTTAGGTACTGAGGGGGCTCTTTTTTACCATGTGAAGCCATAGAACGATTCTGGAAATCGAATTTCTATCAAGGGGCTATTTTACCCAGTTGCCATCTCTGATTTTGGCCTCTTTGGTGTTTTCCTTCAATCCTAGAACTGTAATTTGTGTGTATTCATATTTTGTTTGGTCTCTGAACTGGTTTGGGAGTGGAAATGTGGTCTGACTATCTTGATAAACCTAGTTTGAGAAGGAACCTCATAGACAGATCTAGGGGGTTGGTTTTCTTCTTTTCACACCCTGTATTGCATTGGAAGGCAAGGAATAGCCTAAGGGACTGTGTAGTAGAGAAGGGGATGATTCCTTGTGTTGGGTGTGTAGATTTTTTAGAAGTCAGGATAGATATGGTGCAGATGTCCATAACTCTGGGGTTGAGCTCACTAGCTTAGCAGTCAACCTTTTTATGGCCTGATAAACCCAACTATGTTGGCTTGGCCAAGTTTTTGTTGTATCCTTGGCTATGTGTGAGTATTCTAATGTTCCCTTAATCCTTGTGGGAATCATGCCCAGCTCGGGAGTGGCAATGTTGTTGAGTGATTAATAATCACATTGGCCTATGGTTGGGTGGAACGTTGTAGTGACATAGATGGTTGTGGGACAATCTTCTTCTAATATAAGTATCTCTTGTGTTAAACTCTTCATTTGTATTTTATTAATGATAAATGATGAACATGTCTAATGTGTTGAATGGATGAATTTTGCTTCCATTGTATATTAATAATTTATGCATCTATGTATGTTTTATTTCAATGCATTTTTATTTTGCATTCATGGGTCTAGGTTTCCTAGATTAGTAGCACCATGGTCGCGTTCTCTCGCTGGTGGACGGGAGGGGACATGATAGCATCATTCAACCCAAGTTAAAATCCCCTGTCAACAGGGGCATTAATCAACCCAATTTGAAATCCCCTGCCTCAAATAATCATACTCCTGAGTCTTCCTCATGATCCACTAAACCTAACAGTCAGAGCACGACACAAAAAACAATTAAGACCCACATTGTCCATGTTACACCCACTATAAGAGACACTCCTCCATGCGCTCTATGTATTCAACAATACCATGGTAAAAACCTATTCCGTACCTTACCAAAACTCTGGAACTAGTTAAAAACACTAGTTAGTGTCATGCATGCACCCCAAGCCATGATTGGGGGCACATCAACTTCCTTGACCCTTAAGACCAAATCATTACGCACCCAAAAATTTTGTTCGATCTGATATCATTTTGGAACTACACACACCATTGTCTCAATCTCCCATGATTTCAGAATTTCTTTGCGACTATTCGTCTCACACAACCTTTGGTGGAACTCCATCCTTATCCACCAACAAAAGTAGTTCCCATCAATGTGGTTACCACTGATGTAGTCACACAAATTGTGTCTTCTAATTTACTTTCTACTAAGACCCCTACATCGCCACATCCACACCCCATCCATTAAAACCATGATATAATATGCACCTCTTGCATGAACCACAGCCATATGAATCCTAGTCATAGTATACCTATATCCCGTACAACTATGATACCCCTTCTAACACCAAGCATCCAATAGGTGCGCCACATTTTGAGCTATTATTTATGCATTATACATACCTTTTTCACATCCTTTACTACACTTGGGTATGTGCATCATGTGTGCAGGATTACTGCAAGAAGATGAAGATTCCACCCACCATCAGTAATAATGTAATAATTCTACCAAGGGTATTATCATGAAACTATCCTCTTGGTGCCTCTTTTCCTCTCTAATAACCATAGCCCTGACATTGATTTTCCATTATAATAACAAGTATTCATCCCATATAGTCACCAAAAATTTCAGTCTGCATGTGCCATCAACATGATTTATGTGAATCACTCGCATTTCCCCCATGGGTGTTCACATGATTGCAAACCCTATCATTTTGTGGCACCCACAATTTTTAGCCCCACCCCCCCACCCTCCCCCATAAGTCTAAGGAATTTGAACCACATATGAAAAACCCAACCCACAATCAATTACTTCATAGTAGGATGATTATTTCAAAAAATCAATTTGCATGTGGAATTCTAGATGGAGTAATACAGAATGAGGTATACAAGTTACACACTGACCTCATATATTACAAGGATATAATTTTCTTAGTACCTAGATCAGAACTAAAGAAGAGGATCCTAGAAGCTGCACATAATGCACCAGTGGATGGCCACCCTTTTTTTTTCAAGACTTTCCAGAAGGTAAGAGAGAGGTTCACCTGGAAGGGCCTCAAAGAATATGTTCTAAGGAATGTGAGGGAGTGTACTGCATTCCAACAGAAAAAAGTGGATCACACACACCCTACTAGACTCCTACAACCCCTCCCTATTCCATAACAAAAATGGGAAAGTGTCTCCATGGATTTCAACACCGGACTGCTGAAAGTCCAAGGAAAAGATATCATATATGTGGTGGTTGATAGGTTGACCAAGTTTGCACATTTATTTTTATTTGCCTCCATTATATCAGTAACTGAATTTTCTACACTATTTTTCAAATATGTTTTCAAACTACATGGTTTACCCAAGACCATAATCAGTGATCGAGATAGCAAGTTCACCAGTTCTTTTTGGCAAGATCTATTCGAACTAGTGGGAACAAATATGAATCTGAGCATGAGATATCACCCTCATACTAATGGCCAAACTGAGAGAGTTAATCAATGGCTTGAAGGCTACCTCCTCATCTATGTCACAAGACAATATAAATCTTAGGCCACATGACTCCACCTAGGAGAATTCTACTATAACACCAATTTCCACCTCTCCATTAGGATGACTCCATTCATGGATTTATATGGATCTGAGGCCCCATCCTTTGCATATCTAATGTTTGGGGACTATAAAGCCCAAAAATACAAATATTTACTTTAGGAGAATCAAGATACTTAGGGAACTCAAAGAAAATTTGCAGGTTGCACAGAACCAACAGAAAATGAATGTTGATAAGCATAGAATTGGGAGAGTCTTCCAAGAAGGAGACTTAGTTTACTTGAGGTTGCAACCTTACAGGTAGTCCTCTTTGAAGACAAAGGGAAATGAGAAACTCCAACCTTGGTTCTATAGGCCTTACAAAATTTCGAGTAACATTGGTGAAGTGGCCTATGAATTGGAGTTGCCTCCTGATAGCAAGATCCACAATGTATTTCATGTATCCTTCCTAAAGAAAGCAGTATTCCAACAAATAATTGTATCAGAAGAACTTCCACCCATTAATGATGAAGGCCATATGGTCTTAGTTCTAGAAACATTTTTGAAAACCAGAGAAAGAAGGTTGAGGAACAATACCATTAAGGAATATCTGGTGTAGTGGAAAGGGTTTCCCAGTGAAGATGCCACATGGGAGGGTGAAAAAATTTTGCAACATCCTAGATTGCTTATGCTTTAGGACAAGAAGACTTGGGAGGGGAAGAATCTCATTTCCCTTCCTTAAAGGACACTAAAATTGTTGACCATGTCAAGTGCCTAGGGGTTAAAAAATTGAATTAATTAAATTATTCCTAGGAAATTTTGATTATTTAACACTATGGAGGCATGTATTAGATTGATTTATAAATTTTTGTTATTTGTATGTAATATTTTAATTATTATGAAAAATAATTACATGTGGGAATGATTTTTTCAAGACAAGAGGGCGCAATAGGAAAGCCAACTTTCCTAGGATGAAAAATAGCAACTGTACAAAAAAACTGGCAAAATAAATTTGTCATACAAAAGATGGTAACTATCAAAAGCAAGAAAAATCAAGGTAGTTTTAAAAGAAGGAAAGTGCAGAAAAATAAATCAGTCATAAAGCATGAAACTTTTGGTCAAGGAGGGCATAGTTTTTAATTTTGTGAAAGGATGCTAGTAAGGAAACATCATTAGTCATAAAGAAGGAAACTTTTTCTCAAGGAGGACGCAATTTCCACTTTCATTGAGTGATGCAAATAGTGAAACATCATCTAAAGGATAAACTTGCTAATTTAATCAAGGAATTTGCATTCATGGCTTAGAGTTAGGGTTTGCAAGTGGGTAACTTGCCCAACTGGTGGACGACTTGCTCAACAAATCAATTAGTCTATAAAAGAATTATTCCAACTCCTTTGACCAACTTTTTTATGATAATTATTTTGATGTTGAGTGAAGCATAGCTTCGTGTCTGATTAATGCCCTTAGCTCCTGTTTTTGCCAGAAATTGTTTCCATACTACAAAGAAACAAGCCAACACAGTCTCAAATATTCAATCAAACAAAACTAGGTTTTAGGGTTTTTGAAAGGTTTTTCTGGTTGTAAAGTTTTGGTGACTAAAGGGAATACATTCATAAGCCAAATAGGAGCTAAATCACAAGTAAAGAAGAATAGAGATGCATAATATAATAACCATGTACCAACAGAACATAACTTTGAATTTCATCCACAAATGACAAGCATTACAAGCATAAAGACTATAAACCAGCAATGAATTTATCAATCATGTAGCTAAAAAAGCTAGAAATGAAGCCAAACACAGACTGAAGGGTAATATGGATCATATATTTCATAATTATGTTCATCAAATACACATGAGAGTTAAGTACTTAGCTCATAAACAAGTCAAAGACCTCCTTAAGCAAGCCCAAAATCGACCCCTTTGTTCTCTTTATGATCTTCCTAAATATTGTTTTTCAAAATTCAGTTAGGGTCTAAACCCTAAATGTTTTTAGCTTAATCATCAATAGGATAATGTCAAAATTGTAATTTACAAAATAAAGTATTTCTCAAAAACATAACAAGTAATTGCCTAACTAACAATACTCAAAGGTCTTTAGCAGCTTCTACCAATAAAGCTATTCCATCTAAGGCTTGGGCCTTCTTCCTAGCTCTCTGCTGCTCAGCTTCCATATCCGTCATCCTTCTTGTAAGCTCCTTATTATGCTGCTATAGGCTTTTGATAGTCAGTTTCGGCTCTGTACACTGTAAATATATGCTTATTTTCCTTTTTAGGGCTTCCTTGGAGACTGCAGTAAGCTCTTGGTAATGATCATTCACTTCTTCTAAGTCCTCCCTGAGTCTTCTATTAGCTAGGATCAAACCATCATTTGTTTCTTGCATGTACTCCATTTGATGCTTATACTGTTTGATGGTTTTTTGAAAATTCTCCTTGTCTGAGTCAAAAGCTTTGCCTCCTGCTGTATTATGTAATTCACTAGGTAGCCATGGGATATTTAGTTTTCTGAAGATGTCCTCATCCTCAGCCAACAGCTCTGTAGAAACACCATGAACACTTGGATTTTCTTGATTATTTGTTTCATCAAGTGCATTTTCATCCATCAACAACTTATTTTTTGAATAAGAAACTTCCTTTTCCTCTTTCTGTGGTTCCTTCAGCATTTCACCTCTTAATTCCAAAAACACAGAAGAAAGTTTGGTTTTAGTGAGGCTGGAGTCTTCTATTGTATTCAATGGTTTCCTTCCTTTGCTTTTACATTTGCTAGATTCTAGGTTTTCATCTAAAGAAGAAGTATCTATCACAGGTACCTCTTATGTGTTTAACTTAGGGTTTAGCGGCTTTTTCATGTTCAACCTCAATTTGTTTTTTGATCTAGTTTTGGGTCTCCAACCTGGGGAAAACTCTCCTACCATCTTTAAACTCTTTCTTTGATGCATGATAGAGGAAAATTCTTTAACCTTGATCTTCTTTTTCTTTGGCATGGCTGTCTTATCTTCTTGACTAGAGAACTCCCTGTGTGTGCCAACCCTAGTCTCAGCATTGACAATCACCTCATCTCCTTCCAAAAAGTATCCTTCATCTTCAGATAAAATAGTAATTGGGCTTCGTTGTTGGTCCTTTGTATCTTCTTCCTCTACTGCAACCTTCTCTGTGACAATAATTTTTTCATCTATAAGTGCCTCTGCTGGTGCTTTAATTTGCACAGGCTGAGTTTCCTTTTCAATAATCAACAAACCTTTTCCCTTACTATCAATTGAAGGCTGCTGAGACTCAATATATCCCTTTGAAGGTTTCATCACTTCCTCAATTTTGAAACATATTTTATCTTCAAACTTGACTTTTTGCCCTAATTTTCTAATTAGGGTTTGTCCCTTGTCCACATGCTTTTTGGTAGGCTGTTCTTCCTGTTTAATTTGAAACCCAGACCAAAAGAGAAAGTAGTCCCATGTCTTTCCTTCTCTTTGTAGAACAGTGCTGATAATAAGCTTGATCAATCCATGATGGAAGATGGACTGTGCAGTGTGGTCATGATGCTCCTTGATCCTACTTGACATTTTCTGCAAACTCTTTAACAGGAAGAAAAGGAGACTCATCCTTGATTCACCAGCAAGGTGCTGTAGGAATCTAAAATGATACTTGAAGACAAAAGCATACCTCCCTTCATAGGTAATGTAGCTTTGAAGGACTTTGATGGGCTCTACCCATTCAGCTCTGAAATTCTAGATGAGCACTCCCTTGCTCCAGTTTGGAATAATGCCAGGTAGAAGATACCTTTGGGCATTGAAGGTAAATGGTACATTTTTTAACCAAAGCTCTCCTTCATTCCTGACTCCTATTGCTTCAGCCACCAACTCTACAGTTAATTTGAATTTCAGAGTGTCAAATGATACTGTATCTTGGTTATAACATTGAGCAAATTTATGAGAAACTTCAGTGTTATATCCATCAATCTTCTTAAAGAAATCTAACCATCCAGCATTCTCAAAAATCTCTGCACAACCTGGAAACTTGTCAATCCAATTCAGCTCAGTAGGCTCAGCTCTGTTGGTCTTCCCACTCTTCTTCATCTACTTTCCAATGGATGAATGATGTTTCTGTGTAATTTTAAGACCCTGTTAATGACCTAAAAGCCCTTTTTTCTTCAAGTTTTCAGAGTTTTAACAGTCAGTTTTCTTTTGGATTCTCCCTGGCTGTTTTCTCTCAATTTCTAACAATCTGTTCTATTATCAATGCAGGAAATATTTTGTACTAAGCTTGGGTAATTTAGGTCAACAGAGTACCAAAAGTCTTTAACAAAGCTGCTGCTGAACTTAACTAACATCCAAGATGTTCATTTCAACCTTTTTGACTGATCTTTCACCATTTGGAGTTTGTTAAAAACATAAATTTGTGTTTTCTTTAATCAATTTAACCTAACAGGCCTTAAATGGAAAAACCCCCAATTTAGCAGGCCACGACCAAGTTTACGCGGAATACCTCACTCCTAGCTTGTTGCAGGTGTTTAAAATTGATCCTTGGACTATCTGGATGTTGAATTTAACTGTGCAGGTGTCTTCAATACTTCAGCTTGCTTCCAACTGCCGCGCTGAGAAAGCCCTAAATTCCTTCTTTAACTGTAAATTCTGGATTCTTACCAATTGTCTTCGTTCCACTTCACTTCCAGCTTCGTAATGCCTATGTGGAGAACCTCTTTCCCATCAATCTCGGCTCGTTCCTCTATCTGTCATGATTTTCTGATCCCTAACTTCTGTCTGCCACGATCTCCTTCACATCATAGAACACACCTGTTTGCATGATTATTTCTGATAAAACACGTATCAAACCTATCTACACATGTGATTAGTCATCCAGGAGCACAATCATGGGAGAATTTGGAGTAAAAACCAACAAATTTAGCGCCCGCGATATTCTTATAGCGCCGCAGTGTAAAATTTTAGCCGTTACGCTACAAGAATGTTTTAAAATCAAATTTGGTGCTTTTTAGCCATTAATTCCATTTTGAATAAGGTTTATATGGTAAACTTTGACCTTAGTGTTATTTGTGAAACCTTTAATCAACATATGTCCTATATAACCGTTTATAACCATAAGAAAAACAAAACATAATGCAAACCTAAAAGCAAAAATCAAAAATTCACTTTAAACTAAAATTTCCTAAAAGTAAGCAAATGAGTAGGATTAAAACAAAAATCACAAGCAAAAATATAAGACTAAAGAAAACAAATTCATGAATTAACATCTGGCTCCAGCTGCGGGATGAAGTCCTCCCTGTGAGGCTTCAAGAACCTGTAGACCAGTGCCTTCTTTTCTGCTACCTACTATTCTGCAAAATTTCCATTGGGTTATGGAGTCCTTATTATGCTTTACTCACACTGGTATATACAATGAAAAGTGAAAATCTCCTCAAAGACTGTAAAAATGCTTGAGGAATCGTCCATTGACTGGACTTGACAATTCCTCACCTTCCAAAGACTGCAGGACAAAAGTGTTATTTTCTAGAATCTTAGACACTAGGAAAGGGCCAAACCAGAGGTTGTCAAATTTACCATGCTTCCCTTTTTGCTCTTTCCTGGCATCCCATATCAAAACCATATCATCAACTGAGAAAGTGTTTTCTTTGATGTTCCTGTCAAATCTGCTTTTAATCTTCAATCTGTATAACTGTGCCTTTTCTTCCACTTTTTCCCTGTTTTGCTGTAACTCTATCATCTCATAAATCCTTCTCTGCATATCATTTGGTTCTTCCTGGCAATTCTGAAGAAACTTCATCACTGGGATTCCCAATTGAACAGGAAAAACTGCATCTGTGCCATACACTAATTGGAAAGGAGAAGTTCCAATTGCTTGTTTGACTGTTATCCTATCAGCCCACAATGCATATTTCAGCATAGAATCCCATGATCTCTTATTATGCTTAAGCAACTTTTTGATACTCTAAATGATGTTTTTATTTGAGGATTCAGCTAAAACATTACCCTGGGTATAATAAGGAGTTGAATGCTTCGGCAAGATACCATTCTTTTCACAAAATGCTTCCATTACCTTAGACTTGAAAGCCTTTGCATTATCTGTTACTATTTTCTGAGGGCACCCAAACCTACTAAGGATATTTTCTTCAATGAATTCCATGATTACTTTGTCTGTGGCATTCCTGGTAGGGATAGCTTCCACCCATTTGGTAAAGAAGTATGTTGCATTTAGAATCCACCTATGTTGTCCTTAGGAAGATGGATTTATCTCCCCTGTAAAATCTAGACCCCATTGTTGGAAAGGAGCACTTACTGCAATAGGTTTTAGGGGCAATGATACCACCTGTATCCTTCCAGTCTACTAGACAATACTTAGTAGCTTTAAGATTTAAAGATCTAGTAGATTTTCGATCTAAATGCTCAGGACATTGCAAAAACAACAGGAAATACACAATGTCTGCATACCATGTGGATGTTGAATAATAGTCCATAATCTTCTCTTTTTCCAAATTTGCTTGATCTTCTTCCTGAGCTAACTCTTCAGCCATCACATGCAATCCCAGAGCTTGACAATTTGATTCAGCCAGCAGCTTGGCTAAACCATGTCCCTTGACTAGTTTGGTAGGTCTGATATCTACATCATACTCCATGATTTTAGCAATCCACCTACCTCTTTTCCCTTCACTATCAGGCTATGTTAAAACATCTTTTACAGCAGCATTAGGCACAAATGAAATAAATTTAGAATGCAGGACATATATTCTGAAAAACTTTAAAGCTTTAACCAAAGCATAGGCCTATTTTTCTAAGATACTCTATTTTAGTTCAGAATCCCTGAGAGTTTTGCTGAAGAATGCAATAGGCTGCTCCAGTCCTTCCTTATTCTTCTGCAACAAAACAGCTGCTATTGTATCTTCTGATGCAAATGACAATGTAAAAAATTCTTTGGTAAAATCTGGGCTTACCAATACAGGAGCTTCAGTAAGAGCCATTTTGATATTCTCAAATGCATTCTTTGCCTCAGTGGTCCACCTAACTTCTTGATCCTTTTTCAGCATGACTGTGATCTGTTTGATAGTCTCAACAAAGTTTGGTATAAACTAACGCAGAAAGTTGATTTTACCAATGAAAGATTGGACATCCTTTTTAATCCTCGGTAAACTTATTTTCAATATAGCTTTTACCCTTTCAGGATCAATCCTTATACCATCAACAGACACTAAATGACCAAGCAATTTGCCTTCCTGTACATCAAAGTGTGACTTCTTTGGATTCAAGGACAAGCCAAATTTTCTACATTTTAGGAAAGTCTGCTTCAAATGTTCATCATCTGATTGTGAGAAAACAGTAATATCATCCAAGTAGATTACCACAAACTTGTCCTTTTCTCCAACAAAAGCAATATCCATAGCCCTCTAAAAAGTGGCTCCAGCATTCATTAACCCAAAAGGCATCTTGTCATACATGAAAGTTCCCCAAGGAGTTGTAAAAAAAAATTTCTCCTTATCATCGGGATGCATAGAAATCTGATTGTACCCTGAGAAACCATCAACCATTGAGATCCTCTGTGCCCCAACCACTTTCTACAATATTTGCTCAATTTTAGGTAGAGGATAATTATCCTTTACTGAAGATCTGTTCAGATTTCTAAAGTCAACACACAATCTGATTTCTCCATTATTTTTCCTAACATGAACTAGATTAGCCACCCATGAAAAGTACCTGAGGGGCACTATGATCTTGGCATCCAACAACTTTTTCACTTCTTTTTCAATAACAAGAAACAAGGCTGGATTAATCCTCCTTAATTTCTGACAAAAAGGTTTGACATTCAGTTTTAAAGGGACTTTATGTTGTATAATTGCAGTGTCATAGGTTCTCAATTCCTCATAAGACCATGAAAAAACATCCACATGTTCTTTTAACAACTTAATGTACCTGCTCCTTTGTTCAGCTGTAAGTGCTTTAGAAATTTTTACCATTCTAGGCTGTCCTGCAGAGCCAATGTTACAATCCACCACATTCTCTTCTGAGGACTGTACAACAGGTTTCAAGAGTGTATCATCTTTTGAAAAAATCCTTTCTAAAGGTACCAAACCCTTTGGAATGAAATTACTTTTTAATTCAATGATTTTATGTCCATCTATTTCATTTTCAGCAATCTTTTCCACCTGTCCATCCTCTTCATCTTCCTCCTGATCAATCATGGAATTTGAAAACTCATGGGTAAGCTCTAGAAACCTTTTGATCTCAATGTCATCTTCGAACACTCTCCACTGCTTTACATTATCAGGTACAGATGGTCTATACCTAACCTCAATGGGATATCTCAACTGAGTGGTCTTGGGGATTCTAAAGTGTGTAGAAGCCAAGGCCAATGAATCTACAGTCTGATTATGGTCTCTTGGAATATAGGTAATGTTAAAAGCTGCAAAATAATTTTCGATCATGTCCCATACCTCATTTCGATAGAATTTCAGTAAACCCTGCTTCACTTGATAGTTTTTCTTCACCTACTGAACAACTAATTCGAAGTCGCCAAATGCAGAAATCTGCTGAATGCCCAAATATTTAGTAGCTCTCAAACCTAACAACAAAGCTTCATACTTAGCAGTGTTATTTGTAGTAATAAACTCTAATTTATACATCAGCTTCACTGTTTCACCTCCAGGGGATATAAGAAGAATCCCTGCTCCAGCACCTTCTTTGCAAGAGGATCCATCAAAGTATAATTGCCACAACTCATCCTCCTGTTCCCTGCTACATTTTACTGGCTGTTGCTTTTCAATCTGTAACAAACCAGTAGTATTGTCATCCTCACCGAAATGTAACATGCAAGTACCAAGGTCTTTATCAACAACATACAATGGGTGGTTGGTAGGGTTCTTGTCATCTGTCATGATATAGGAAAACTGAAGCTCTCTGTACATCCTTCTATATTCTCCTCCAAACACGGGAATAGTAGCATATGATAAATCCATTTGTAAGGTCCCACCAACTTTCGTTGCCCAATACCTAGAGAGAAGTAACCCAAATTTAGGTGTAATATCAGCTACCACTACATCCATGATCACACTTTTCATGGGTAACTAAGCCAAACTGACAACCATGTCCTTTATTACCTCTAAACACTTCACTACTCGGGAATCAAATGCATACTGATCATGATAGGGTTTGGTGATACTCAGACCTAAAGCCTCCATAATAGCCTTTGGCATTAAATTGTGTGAGGCTCCCGAATCTAACAAGCAATTATGTATCATTTGTTCATGGACTGTCAAGGTGATGTAGAATGGAGGTGAAGCACCTGCTTCATTTTCACTCTTTTCAGCCAAGGCCGATCCAATGAAAATCCTAGGATTTTCTTCTTGCAAATTCACCGTATCAAAAATAGACTGATTTCTTGTTGAATTCATCACCTTAAGAACTGTTTCTTTATATGAAGGGTTTCTCATTAATTCAGTTAAAGGTACAAGAATCTTTAATTTTCCTAATTCATTTTCCAAGCTGAAATTCTGGATAGTTTTCTTTACCTCTTCAACCTCCATGTTCTTCTTCTATTTTTCTGAAACTTATCTTTTCTCTGTCACAGGATCAGATGACTATTTAGCAGGGACAGCTACCTTCTTTTTTGGATTTTGTACTACATGTTTTGGACCTGACCTAAGATTCACAGTCTTCTTGAGTTCATTTTGACAGACATCGGCAGTTACAGTAGTCATTTTCAGACCTAAATCATCTTCTGTTTCAAACATATCAGCATCATAGCATTATGCATTTAGAAACTCTTCCTCAGTGACAAAACCCCTGAATAATCTTTCTCAAAAATGGTTCATATCCTAGTCAATATCTTCAAATATTACTTCATCATCAACCTCTTCTTCATCAACAACATTGTTCTGAAGAGGTGGTGGCACTCTTTGGTCTTCATTTTCTCTTCTTTCCCGCTAGATATCATTATTCCTTCGTTCTCTAGGCATGAAACGGGGAGCAAATTGTCTTCTGAACTACTTCTAATCGTTAGGATTTCATTCACCTTCTGGAACAGGCTTGCTGGAATTTTTCTCAAGCTCTAATTTGTTTAATTTTGCAGTCAAAATATTCACCAACTTAGCCATTTCATCAATTTTCCCTTCAGCAGAAAGGGAAGCTAAACCTCCTGGAGCTGCCTCCTTCTTTCCTTTTCTGTCATAGAGTTGCTGAGCTGTTTCCTTCTTCAATCTATTGGAAGCCAGTATGTTAGATTCTACCTCCAATGCTGCATATTGCATATTCAGTAAAGAAATAGGTCTCCTTTCTCTTAGTAGTAAAGAAAATTCATGATTGAAAGCATTTGCATAGGTAAGTTTTGCAGATGTTTCTATAGGCTTTATTTCTACAGGAATTCTACTGTACATCTTGTTAAACCTCTTTGAAAATTCTGCAATAGTTTCATCCTTTTTCCTCCTAAGGGATCCAAACTCAGTTATGTAGTATGTATGGTCTTTGGAGTCACCCCACTATCTCACGAAGAGATCATGAAGTTCTTCAATGATAGTGATTGAGTTAGCAGGCAACTACCTGAACCATTTCCTGACATCTCCATCAAGGATCTGCATGAACATTCTCATCCATACATCCTTGGCTTCAATGTTTTGGTTATCAGCATAACTAAGGAAAGCTTCCCAATGTTCTTTAGCTGTAATTTCCCCGTATCCATTAAACCTAGGAAAATATTTCTGATAGTCACCTCCAGGCAGTGCATTTAAAGGATGAGGCAAAACCAATGGTGCATATCTGGCTGCAACCATTCGGTCCATCATGTCTATAGGCTGATTTTGGGCTACCATTTTAAGGCTAACTGATTTTGGTGATGAAGAGGTTTGACTGGAACTTGGCTGAAAGGGTTTTTTACCTAATTTCAACTAAAAAAGAGGTATCTTACCAGGACAAGTTGTTTTAGCTTTTCTGAAAGATTATGGATCAGTGAAAACTTGGAAACTAATGTCAGGGAATATAGGCTTTAACCAAGGTGAAGTTTCTTCTTCTTTTCTCAACACAGCTGAATGTGATGAACCACCCAACTGGTCAGGGTCACATAGGGATGGTAATGACTGATACCTTCTAATCTTCCTTACTGTCTTCAATATTTCTTTAGGATCTATAACACCCAACTGCAATGGTGAAGTAGGTCTATTTCTAGTTCCATCTCCCCCAGTAGCCACTGTGACAAACTGGTGAAAAGTAGCCTTAAAGATGTGCTGGTTTAAGTTCACCTCTTAAAACCAATGAAATGATAAGTATCCCAGGGAAAAATTTGTTTTCAACCTCGTTCCCCGGCAACGGCGCCAAAGATGTTTGTGCCAGAAATTGTTTCCAGACTACAAAGCAACAAGCCAACACAATCTCAAATATTCAATCAAACAAAACTAGGTTTTAGGGTTTTTGAAAGGTTTTTCTGGTTGTAAAGTTTTGGTGACTAAACGGAATACATTCATAAGCCAAATAGGAACTGAATCACAAGTAAAGAAGAATAGAGATGCATAATATAATAACCATGTACCAACAGAACATAACTTTGAAGTTCATCCACAACTGACAAGCATTACAAGCATAAAGACTATAAACCAACAATGAATTTATCAATCATGTAGCTAAACAAGCTAGAAATGAAGCCAAAACACAACTGAAGGGTAATATGGATCATATATTTCATAATTATATTCATCAAATACACATGAGAGATAAGTACTTAGCTCATAAACAAGTCAAAGACCTCCTTAATCCAGCCAAAAATTGACACCTTTGTTCTCTTTCTGATCTTCCTAAGTACTGTTTTTCAAAATTCAGTTAGGGTCTAAACCCTAACTATTTTTATCTTACTCATCGATAGGATAATGTCAAAATTGTAATTTACAAAATAAATTATTTATCAAAAACATAACAAGTAACTGCCTAACTAACAATACTCAAAGGTCTTTAGCAGCTTCTGCCAATAAAGCTATTCCATCTAAGGCTTGGGCCTTCTTCCTAGCTCTCTGCTGCTCAGCTTCCATATCTGTCATCCTTCTTGTAAGCTCCTTATTCTGTTGTTGTAGGCTTTTGATAGTCAGTTTCAGCTCTGCACACTGTAAATATGTGCTTCTTTTCCTCTTTCGGGCTTCCTTGGAGACTGCAGTAAGCTTTTGGTAATGATCATTCACTTCTTCTAAGTCTTCCCTGAGTCTTCTATGAGCTAGGATCAAACCATCATTTGTTTCTTTCATGTACTCCATTTGATGCTTATACTATTTGATGGTTTTTTGAAAATTCTCCTTGTCTGAGTCAAAAGCTTTGCCTCCTATTGTATTCTGTAGTTCACTAGGCAGCCATGGGATATTTAGTTTTCTGAAGATGTCCTCATCCTCAGGCAACAGCTCTGTAGAAACACCATGAACACTTGTATTTTCTTGATTATTTGTTTCATCAAGTGCATTTTCATCCATCAACAACTTATTTTCTGAATAAGAAACTTCCTTTTCCTCTTTCTGTGGTTCCTTCAGCATTTCACCTCTTCATTCCAAAAACACAGCAGAAAGTTTGGTTTCGGTGAGGTTGGAGTCTTCTATTGTGTTCAATGGTTTCCTTCCATTGCTTTTACATTTTCTAGATTCCAGGTTTTCATCTGAAGAACAAGTATCAAGCACAGTTACCTCTTATGTGTTTAACTTAGGGTTTAGTAGCTTTTTCATGTTCACCCTCAATTTGTTTTTTGATCTAGTTTTGGGTCTCCAACCTGGGGCAAACTCTCCTACCATCTTTAAACTCTTTCTTTGATGCATGATAGAGGCAAATTCTTTAACCTTGATCTTCATTTTCTTTGGCATTACTCTCTTATCTTCTTTATTGGAGAACTCCCTATGTGTGCCAACCCTAGTCTCAGCATTGACAGTCATCTCATCTCCTTCCAACATGTATCCTTCATCTTCAGATAAAATAGTAATTGGGATTCATTGTTGGTCCTTTGTATCTTCTTCCTCTACTGCAACCTTCTTTGTGACAACAATTTTTTCATCTATAAGTGCCTCTGCTGGTGCTTTAATTTGCACAGGTTGAGTTTCCTTTTCAATAATCAGAAAACCTTTTCCCTTACTGTCAATTGAAGGCTGCTGAGATTCGATATCTCCCTTTGAAGGTTCTATCATTTCCTCAATTTTGACATATTTTTTATCTTCAGACTTGATTTTTTGCCCTAATTTTCTAATTAGGGTTTGTCCCTTGTCCACATGCTTTTTGGTAGGCTGTTCTTCCTGCTTAATTTGGAACCCAGACCAAAAGAGAAAGTTGTCCCATGTCTTTCCTTCTCTTTGCAGAACAGTGCTGATAATACGCTTGATCAATCCATGATGGAAGATGGACTGTGCAGTGTGGTCATGATGCTCCTTGATCCTGCTTGACATTTTCTGCAAAATCTTTAACAAGAAGAAAGGGAGACTCATCCTTGATTCACCAACAAGGTGTTGTAGGAATCTAAAATGATACTTGAAGACAAAAGCATACCTCCCTTCACAGGTAATGTAGCTTTGAAGGACTTTGATGGGATCTACCCATTTAGCTCTGAAATTATGGATGAGCACTCCCTTGCTCCAGTCTGGAATAATGCCAGGTAAAAGATACCTTTGGGCATTGAAGGTAAATGGTACCTTTTTGAACCAAAGCTCTCCTTCATTCCTGACTCCTATTGCTTCAGCCACCAACTCTATAGTTAATTTGAATTTTAGAGTGTCAAATGATACTGTATCTTGGTTATAACATTGAGCAAATTTATGAGAAACTTCGGTGTTATATCCATCAATCTTCTTAAAGAAATCTAACCATCCAGCATTCTCAAAAATCTCTGCACAACCTGGAAACTTGTCAATCCAATTCAGTTCAGTAGGCTCAGCTCTGTTGGTATTCCCACTCTTCTTCATCTGCTTTCCAATGGCTGAATGATGCTTCTATGTGATTTTAAGACCCTGTTAATGACCTGACAGCCCTTTTTTCTTCAAGTTTTCATAGTTTTGACAGTCAGTTTTCTTTTGGATTCTCCCTAGCTATTTTCTCTCAATTTCTAACAATCTGTTCTATTGTCAATGCAAGAAATATTTTGTACTGAGCTTGGGTAATTTACATCAACAGAGTACCAAAAGTATTTAACAAAGCTGTTGCTGAACTTAACTAACATCCAAGATGTTCATTTCGACCTTTTTGACTGATCTTTCACCATTTGGAGTTTGTTAAAAACATAAATTTGTGTTTTCTTTAATCAATTTAACCTAACAGACCTTAAATGGAAAAACCCCCAATTTAGCAGGCCACGACCAAGTTTACGCGGAAAACCTCACTCTCGGCTTGCTGCAGGTGTTTAAAATTTATCCTTGGACTATCTGGATGTTGAATTTAACTGTCCAGGTGTCTTCAAGACTTCAGCTTGCTTCCAACTGTCGCGCTGAGAAAGCCCTAAATTCCTTCTTTAACTGTAAATTATGGATTCTTAGCAATTGTCTTCGTTCCACTTCGCTTCCAGCTTTGTAATGCCTATGTGGAGAACCTCTTTCCCATCAATCTCGGCTCGTTCCTCTATCTGTCATGATTTACTGAGCCCTAACTTCTGTCTGCCACGATCTCCTTCACGTCATAGACCACACCTGTTTGCATGATTATTTCTAATAAAACATGTATCAAACCTATCTACACATGTGATTAGTCATCCAGGAGTGCAATCATGGGAGAATTTTGCGTAAAAACTGACAAATTTAGCGCCCGCGATATTCTTGTAGCGCCGCAGTGCAAAATTTTAGCCATTGCGCTACAAGAATGTTTTAAAATCAAATTTGGTGCTTTTTAGCCATTAATTCCATTTTGAATAAGGTTTATATGGTAAACTTTGACCTTAGTGTTATTTGTGAAACCTTTAATCAACATATGTCCTATAGAACCCTTCAGAACCATAAGAAAAACAAAACATAATGCAAACCTAAAAGCAAAAATCAAAATTTCACTTTAAACTAAAATTTCCTAAAAGTAAGCAAATGAGCAGGATTAAAACAAAAATCACAAGCAAAAATATAAGACTAAAGAAAACAAATTCATGACTTAACAGCTCCCTTGGGTGATGTGCCTCAAGCCTTCCCATTCTCTGCTTTATTCTCTTCTATTATACAGTGCACCATAGATATCTAAGGAGAATCCATTAAATACCAATATTACATTCATATATCATCCATTCAGCCTTTGGAATTGACATCCATTGAAGGAGACTTCACTTATGCTCTCAAGATTGTGAGATTAGTGACAGGTGTTAGTTTCAAGCCTCAAATCTTGAGTTTTGGGCACCCTTGAGGGATATCATCTCCTCCAATATCCTTCTTATATTCCCATAATATTTCCATATTTATGATCTCTGATATACAGTAATATTTCTGCTCAAGAAGGTTGAAATGCCAAATTTTCATGAGGAATGCCTTCCAATGCTCATTTAATGAGCCTTTTTGTAAGTTTTATGCATTTATAGTGATGTAATGGATATGATAATGATATATAAGTTGTATTCTTCTTAATAGGATCTTATAAACCTCTTATAATCATTATTTTCATATCTAATAAAGTACATAATTGAATTTCATGTTCATTTTCTTACCTACATTCTTTAGCTAGTTAAAATTGACTAATTTCAATGTTTCAAATGGTATGAGAGTTATGTGTATCCACTTTTCATTATATAAGTTTATGTGGGTTATAAAATCACCCAAAAACCAAATCCAACTCATCGACTCAGAATTCGTTGAGGTCGTACAATGTTTGAGTGGCCTCCTTTGCGCAGGAAATCTCTAGTCCAAGTTCCTAGTTTTTTCCCAAACACACTAAAACTCTTCCAAAATATTATAGAACTATTACGAAACTACTTATATGAATATTTTGTTCCTAAATATATTCTTATAACTACCATAATCCTTCCATAATCCTTAATTTTTTGGAATTGACTGTTCAATCTCAGTTTGCACCAGTTTGGACACCCAGAAGCCTGGTAGTAGACTTCACTATGGCTGATGCTAGAAACATAAAATATCCCAAAATCTAGGTGCTTATCTATATGAACGTTCAGTCTCCAAATATTTCTTTTTTTTCTCCCATTAACCCCTTGTAATCCTAGTAAAATTCCCAATTTTTATAAAGAAATTTCCCTCCTGTTAACTAGTTCTATGATTTGTTAAACATAGTAGTATGAGTTAATATTTTAGATATGATTAAGATCAGGAATATTATATTACATTGATCAAAGGAAGTTAATATCCCCGTGCTTATCAGCCAGTCTCATGTCAAGTCAATCGGTCTCATAATTGGTTACAACATGATCTTGGTGTTAATATTTTGAGAGAAATTGAAGATATTTGAACTTTAAAACTTTATCAATGCAGAAACACTAAATACTGAATCAATGAACTATGAAAACATTCAACCACATAAATCATTCATCCACAACACAATATGGACCCTTAGGAAAATCCTCAAGATAGAGAGGATGAAAAACCCCAACAATTCTTTAGAGTATAATAGATTGCAAAGAATGGTTTATAACACAATAACATATTTCCCAATAAGAGAGAGCATCCAACAATAGAGAAGAGAGATCCACCAAAACAACTATGATAAACTTTCCATGTTCCCAACACATTGATGACAAGTCAAAATAACCTCCCACCCAAAGAATAGTGAATGGGTGTGATGGAGAATGCTTCCTAGTGTAAAATAATATGCCTTTCCTACACAGGTACCAAGTAGGTTCCTTGGTTTTATCACCACGCACAAGATATGTCCCATACCTTCCATAATTAACTTTAACTGAATGTTAATTCACACTGAAGTGAACTTCATATTTAACTGAATGCATGGCCCCTCAGTTAGGAGGATAAATTAAATTTCATGGTGTTTTAACTTTAGTGTTGTCCATGCAAATCACTTTATTTACTATTATTAGCTTTGCATGGATTTGTTTAATTAAATATGCATGCTTTATTACAACTAAGGATTTAAGTAAAGTCTTATTAATTCAAGTTCATTGGAGGCATACTTAGGCAATTTGAATTCTTTCTCTCTCTATTCTTATCTCTTTATCATTTAAATTTCATTGAATGGCCCACATGTGTATTTAATATTTATTCATCATATCATATTATACTTAGAATAATTGCCACATGTCATGATCATATTATTTTATGTCGAACCATATAGTCATATGCTAAAATAATTCACTCTAGAGGTAGCTAATCTCTAAAAGGAGGCTTAATAGAAATCAGTGACCATGGTTAGTAATATATCACATAACATTTGTGCTTCAATACAAAAAATTAATTCACCTCCTTGAGTGGAGGTCCATCCCATAGGGTACCATCTATGAGAATACTTGACTTGATATAACTCACAAGTCCACAATCTTGATGTCCCTCACAAGACTTTACAATAAAACACCACCACATCAATCATATGAGGATATATATAGGACTTGATACAACTCAGAATCCCCGACTTGATATAAATCACAAGTATGGAGAATGAATCATGACATTGTACAATCAACACTCCCTCTCAGGAAGGGAGGAATTCTCTACTATTCCAAGCATTCTATGCCAAACCAGTAATTTTCTGCCATACCTAGCTTGTCTCAGAAGTACCCATATTTTGTTACAGATAGAGGCTATGTTAACACATATATATTCTTGCAAACTTCTCTTTAGTATCAATATACTTAAGTTGTACCTTGCAATACCATGACTCCGATGAAGTGATACTTCATCTTAATGTGTTTCAACTAAACATGAAACGTCGTGTTTTTAGAAAGCTTGACTATAACACTTGATATCTGTAGGCTCAAGTATTTCACCCTAGTATTTAGCATCCCAAGCTACACTATTCCTTAGTAGGTACTACTATCCCCATTACACTTTGCTTCTGTAGTACTCTCCTACATACACCTTGCTTATGTAGTACTAGCCGCAATACACTTAGCTTTTGTAGTACTAACCAAAATACACATAGATAATCCCAAGCTATATAATAGGTCTACTATATATCAAAATACAAACAAGAACGTATTCTAATGTACCTCAAGGTACTCTAACATATTCTTAGAAACAAGCATAAAATACAACAGGTCTACTAAGTACCTTAAGAAGTCAACAAGCTACTTACCCATGGTACAATCATTTGGATCCCATTCTTAATGTAGTTTCGCTAAACTAGAAACTATGAACTTACAATCCATCATGTTAAAATTTTACAACACATAAAAAAAATGTGTATTTTTTCTTTACAACAAGAAAAAAGAACTTACCTATGTCAATCTTCAGTATTGAATTATTAAAATCTTCTACTATCTAAATAAGTTCTCTATGAGCTTGTCATTTTCTATGATATTCTCCAAGGTCTGATCACATTTACAATGATTTTATATATGTATCACAATATCCCACTATCTAGCTATGTGGGTATCTAACCTCTCCAAGAGGTTTGAATGATCCCCAAGACCTTGACTATGTCTCTGCTTATGTGGAATTTCTCCACAATATATTCTACAATGCCTAGATGTTTGATTCATATATCATGAATAACTAGTGGGGAATTTATCTACTACTACCTATGGAGATACATCAATACTCCCTCTTCAAATAGAGGAATCTTTATGTATTACATCAAGCTTGTATTGGATAGAGGCTTTAGAAATAATGTTGGCAATTCTGCTCATCTGCGGATATGTGTTAGAGTTGTACTACTCTTGTTATGGAGAGAAACTTCCTATGGATTAGGGTATACCAAAAACAGACATAATGACACCAGAAATCAATCCATTCCAATATGCAAGAGAAATAAATACATCTAACTCTAAGGGAAATACATCGTACCTTATTTTGGATGGTTGATGTAGATCCCCGTTGAGCTTTTCCAACACACTTGCATTCACAATTCGCTCTCAACAACAGAAAACAAGACAATCATGCTATATATCAAAGTGTGAGGCCTGCTCTAGCATATATAAACCAGCATGTATAAGAAAAATAACTAAATCCATGGATACAATATTCATAATTATGCACATGTATTGGACAAGAAATGGATATTTCTATTAATAAAACAGAGATAGAACAGTGACAAACTCTGTCAGCACTTATTTGAACCGGAGAAATTGAGTCCTCCACCACTTCAATCCTCCATCACAATGGAAAGCTAACAAAGAAAAGACAAGCTTGGGAAGAATAGGAATGTTTGCTCCAAAGGGACAAAGGGATGCAGACTCAAGCATAAATAAGTGAGGCAACAATGAACTATAGTTTCCTTGCTCTTCAAGTTCTCCTTCTTCAATGTATCCAAGAGGATCAATATATAGCCCTCCAAATGGGAAATGGAGGGTCGAGTTCCAGCGTTCTCAAGGCATATGAAAGGCCAAGAGTCAATTTATTTAGGACTCTATGAGGAAAATTCCAAAAACTTTTTTCTTCATGAACATTTTTCGATGTACGTGGGTATTGGCTCAAAAGTTGCATGTACACGCAGATATTACTTTAAAAGTCGTGTATAGACATAAACATGTTTTTTGGGGGAATTTCTTGGGACATCAAAGTATAATTTGAGAAAATGGGGTTTAAGGAGTCTATAGAGGGACATGGAAGGCCATAAAGATGTGATCTACCAAGTGTGGTAAAATCAACTATAACATATGCCTCCTAATGTGTGAAGTAAGAGGGGTAATATGATGGATGAAAAACATTTTGACCGTCCTAGAAGTGGAGTAATGAAGACCCAGGTGGAAGAACTAGCCACTCACAAGTACAATACAATGATAAATCTCATCATGTGACTACAAATATACACGTAGCAGTCCTGGATACATAAGAGTACAATGGCCATGAATAGGCATGATATAGAAATGTCATGTGTGGTCATCGCCACGTACAATATACAATGAACAATATCTCCATAGTGGATGAAGATATCTGATAATATACTAGAATCTGGTCATGAGAGATGACATCTCATGAATACTAGAACGATTAAGGAGGTAGCATATGTGCAATGCCACCGAGCTCATAGGTCTTCTATGAAAACCACTATGAGTACATGTCCCATCATGAAAATAAAGGTGTTGAGGTCGAACATGATGATCCATCGTCTAATTACCGGTCATTGATGTATACCGTTAATAGACGTGAGATATCCCACTGATAATGATAATGGGAATCAAGGTATAGAGTGAAATCTAACAAGTGTGAATAGATGTGTTGAGGTCGAACACTTAAAAGAATCCATCAATCAAGGGACATTCATGTATTCCCAAAACTGTCGATGGCGAGAGAACCTACGACTAATGAATGTAAGTCTTAAGGAACTCAAATGGAATTTAGACTCCTATTCCAGAATAAATGATCTGAATTCAATGGAATTTAATTCGCTGGAAGGAGGGAATTAGGGCATCCCCCATCAACCAAAATGAGGTACTCATCAATGTTGGATAATGTGGAAGAACTCAAATGAATAATATTTGCACAAACCAGTAACTATATCGGGAATGGTCGACATGCAAAGTCAATATGACTGAGAAATGGTTGACTCAGGCTAAACTTCCTTCAAACAAGAGCATAAGGAAAATGGTGACTGAACATAGGTAGCACTTACTCGATATGCAAACTGGGACATCTCTGCAACACAAGAGGCATCAACAAAGGCTCCATAGGGACTGGAAGCATAACCAGATAGTGGAGAAAACTCAGAGTAACGAGTACAATTCCTAAATTCATACTAACAACCCAACCAATGGATGTGATATATAGTGCTATGTTCAAAGGCGACATGACTAGACAGCTGCCACAAATAGTATCATTTCCCGTTTGGATTTTTATGTTTTTTTAATTTTTGGGGGGATTTTTTCATATTTGAAAAGATTGAAAAAGAATAAAAGTGATTATAGTATACAGCTAGGAAGAGATGAGTGTCACAGGAAAGAAAACGAGTTCCAAGCAGTGGAACATACCTATGCTCAATGCAAGGAAGCATGTGCAGGATGAGGACACTCAGGGGAAGATCTCCTCCCGGTAAGGGATGATCAAGCTAAAAAGGATATGTAAAAGGCTTTTCTTTGCTAGGATTGAGACAAGCTTGGGCTACATTGCTTATAACCCTGAAGCAGGGAGCCGACATAAATCTCAAGAAGACAAGAAAAACACATGAAATGCAATTACAACTTGATATACAAGGGAGTCCCTATGGGAGATGGCCAACATAAAGCTCAAGCGAGATATGAAGCTCTTGCTCAAAGACATGGCAGGACTAATAAGGGATTTCCAAATCTAGAGGAGAAATATCATCATGGGTACCAAACTACAAAGAAGGATATAACAAGGGCACCCATGTATAGGAAATATATACCACTTACATAATTCCACTTCTAATAGCAGTATGAAGGTTCTATGACATTACCAAGTGGGTTCGTACCTAGAGTTAAGGTGAAACGGTCATAAGGCGATGCATAATGCAAGCGAATGTGTGGTCCTAACATATATGCCAGCTTGAAATTATACTTGTAATATATACAAACAAGTCAAAGACTCAGAGAGAGTGTATAAAAAAGAACCCTACATGACAAAAATATTAGTCCAAAACAACTGGAAATAATCAGTAAAGAGTCCAAACTATAGGATATAGGGAGGATTGATCATGACAACTACATTCAAAATAAACAGTGCAGTGGACGATGGGACATAAGAAGGAATGTAAGGTGTAGACCCAATGTTCACATATCCACTACCATCCCCGTGAGGTTGAACACTAGTGTTAAGACTGGATGAAGGGAGTGAAAATACTCCACAAATGGAGTAGAGGATGGAATATGACCACTCACAAATATATGAGCAAGGTAAGGGGTTGTGGTGCCCCCCAGTCCAACACCAAGGTACAAAATAGGACCTAGAGCAGGTGTCAGGATACAATTAGTGATATTAGGCATCCTGAACATAAAAGGACCCGAACTTAAGAGGACATAAATTCACTCAAGTAATCGGGATCCCTAAATCCAACTAGCACACAAAGAGCATACTCCTATGAAAATATACATCCATATGCAGACAAGCCAAAGGGAGGATAAATAAGCTCCTGAATGTAGAAAGTATGTCTCACCTAGGAGAGGCCTGAAACTCCCATACACTACAAGCGGAGTTGTGTAACCAATTATAGTGTCCCTTAGCTTCAACGCATAAAACGACTGTGTTGTTCGACCCCTACCTGGCGAAGAAACTCACATAATAAGGTCACCCATGCGATACCTAGGTAAGGAAACTAAGGTCCCCCAAATATAACCAATGGTCAGGTGGACAGTCATAGGAGGGATCTATCATATGGGAAGGGTAGCAAATCCTGAAGCTCAAAAGCACCAACTGGTACCTCAAAATCCCCCAAATATGAATAATATCCTCGAAATGTCTATGGCGCTCACAAAAAGTGGCAAGGGGATATCCCCACCACAAACATGTACGCTACCTCATGCTTAAATCCTGTGTAAGAGGATCCTCTTGAGAACATTAATTATACCAAGGATTTCACTCTCTCACCTGGACAAACACCTTCAGTGTTTTTCTTAGTAGTCTTGGAGAAATTTACTCACACAACTTATCCCAAGACTCTAAAACCTAAGCTTGTTGATGTACCCTATCAAAGAAAAATATGTAATTCATTTTAAATTAAGCATTGATTTAAATGGATGTGATTACTCAAATGAAATGATCGTGCAACCTAATAAACAATGCCAAGTGCGATTTTGTCTTTAAGTGAGAAAACAGGGTATGCCACTACATGAGATGAAAAAATATTCATTCCTTTATGAATGCCATTGCAATCCTTCCTATATGAAATCCTAAACATAGCTCTCATCCAAGCAATCCAATACAAGTACCTCCTTAAATCCATATGTGAGATGCAAGTAAGAATGCAACTATATAATTATTTTGTATTTGCAATATAAAAGAATGAAAATGCAATAATAGTCATTAAAACTCTCAGTCTCTGTAGTAAGCATCAAACACAAGCCAAGAAATACACTGAGACAAAAAGACTAATGCACTAATGGAAAAACAAAAAATGAGATAAATGACTAGAACTAATTTGAAAGAAAAATCAATGAAAAAGTGGTCTATGGTCATAAAAGAAGCAGTCAATAGACAACATCAGTACCCAAGAAGACCCAGTTACACTCACAACCCACCCAACAATTTCCCACATCAAACTCAACCAAAAAAGGGAGGATGCACATGATTTTTCAAAGAACAGTAGCGTATGTACATGACTTTTAGCCAAAAACTTGCATGTATACGTGACTTTTGGCCAAAAAATTGTGTATGTACACAAATTTTAAACAAAAACCTATGTATACAGAGAATAAAGTGGTGAAAAGCAGGCCGAGGGTCAAACCAATCTATGGGAATGTCAATGGATGAACATACTACTAAATGTGACACAAAGACACGGAGAAACAAAGAGAAAGTTAAGGACATTGTGCCCCCAATCCCCAAAGAAAAAACAAGGAACCTCCCCAATGGAGTTTCCAATTTTGTTATGAGGAAAATTCCAAAAACTTTTGTCTTCATGCACATTTCCTGATATATGCAAGTATTGGCTCAAAAGTTGTGTGTACACATAGATATTGCTTTAAAGGTTGCATATACACATAAATAGGTGTTTTTTGGGGACTTTATTGGGACATCAAAGTATAATTTGAGCAAAGGGGGTTCAAGGAGTCTGCAGAGGGACATGGAAGGCCATAAAAATGTGATCTATCAAGTGTGGTGAAATCAACTACAACAACTCCTTTCTGTGCCATTTCTTGGATATAACTAACTAGGAACCTCTTAAATATTGTATTACTTTACAACGTGCTCTATCTAGAGCAACATCTTTGATGTGATATTTCTCAATCACAACACTGGTCAAAATCCATATATCCTTGAAACTTTCTTTCACTAACCGATACATGTTCGAATCCATATTCATTCTTACAAAGCAGGTACTACAACACATGCTTTGTTTTGCATGACTATGTACTGACTACAACCATATATTTGATCCTAGTGCTCATTAGGTATATCTAGGATCTTCTCAACATCTTCTAAGATCCTCCAATTCTGAATAGGAATCAGATTTAACTTCATATGTGTTTTCATGAACTTATAGTCCATTCTCTTCAATCATTTCAAGAACTCTACTGAACATTTTCCTCAATAGGGGAAAACCTTAACTAGTAACTACTACACCTCTAAATTCAAGAATCATCTAATATTCTTAAATATTGCTTCCTTCTGAATATGAGCACCATGCAAGTCTCAATATATAGAAGGAGGATAATTAACCAGTTCCATTGTTTTTTAAGCTAGCATATCTAGCTTCTCTTTCTCAACATCTGGATGTCAAAATCATAAACCGAGTCCTCCATCTTGTAGACTCATGCTCCACTATATGTACATGATTTTAAGTAGTTTAAAAAATAAAATACCTTCAAGACTCTTTTTCATCTAGATTAGGGCTTTATTCTAGATAAAATATGTTGAAGGTTTATTCCCATAAATACATTGGGTTCTCTCTATATTCTCCTAGAAGCCTCCCACTTCACAATATCATGCTTTCTTTTAGGATTTTCCATTGGAATCAATGCATGGTATTCTCCTCTTGTAGGACATAACATATGGTATTCCTCTACAAGAAAATGTTTGCCAAGTTATCAACAACCTTGCATAATCAAGTCATTTCAAAGAAATTACAAATATTTTATACATACATGCAAACATTTTAACTAATGTTTCAGTATAACCATATCTCATTAAATTTAATCACATGATTACTTTAATATGTTTGTAATTATTTATACGGTTATGTGCATATATTAACTAATTGTTTTATCATAACCCCATTCATACCTCATGAATTTTTATACAGCCCGCATATTCATATGAAATTTTCAGCCTTATATTCATAAAGATTTATGCAACCTTATATATCTCATGAAAATTGCAGCCTTATATCAGTTCTATATCCAAATCTCGTGAAAGAAATTAATGCAGCCCTTATATGTTTAATCATAACTTATGCTTCATGAGATCTACTATTTTCTAATCAAAGAAAGACAACAATGTATATTCTCAACAAGTTTATACCATAACATAATTCCTAATCCTAGGAATACATATCTCTTAAATAACTGTAATGAAACACATTCAAAACCCTTTAGATCTGATTTATAAAAGCATCTAACAATCAAAATACAAAGACTTATTTTTTATTATTTTGTGTAGGCTCCCTATTGATATATACATCCTTCTCGATATTATTGGAGGCCTTTTTTATTCTCTACAACTTAGAACTCTGCAAAATTACTCGCATGCAATAGGTAGCGAATATCTGCATGGGAATTAAGGATCCCATGCATAGTGGAGCAAAATCTATCTTGCACTAAGGCAAATACTTCTTCTAATGATCATCATATTCTTATTCGGATGAGTTCTCCTCGGGTGGTTCGTCTTAATTAGATGAAGAAACACGAACCCGATGTTCACCTTTTTTATTTGCTTTGCATTCCCTTACATAATGACCCTTCTTTAGAAACTTGAAGCACCAAACCTCTTATATGTCAAAATATTCATTCAACTTCTTCTTCTTTCGATGGAATATATTCTTTAGAGGGAAAGGTTTCCTCCCTTTCTTCATTCTTTCTATGAGGGAAATATTTCTTTAATTGAAATCCTTCTTCTTCATTAGGTTTTGCAGCTTTCTCTTCAAAGCCCTCTTTTGACTCAGGGATTTATTTTCATAAATATTGGCGAGTGTGTCAAAAAACTCCTTTGCAGTCTTCAATGGAATGATCATGGACATGAGATTATCCTTAATCAAACCATAGATGATCTACTTGGATATTTCTTAATCCTTCTTGAAGTTGACTCACCCTTCATTGTTGATATGCTACTCTACCATAGTGGATATGTATCCATGTAGGTCATCCTCCTCAAGAATGTTCAATACCCTTTCCTTCCATGTGTTGAACTTGGAACTGCGCTTGAGACGGTCTTCCAATCGAATGAAGATTGATTCCATGGCTTCAAAATTTTCTCGATCCTTACGATATATGTAGGATTCTAGTTTCTTACGTAAAATTAGCTCCTTCATTCCCACATATCAATGAACTATGAAAACATTCAACCACATAAATCATTCATCCACAACACAAGATGTTCCTTCGGGGACATCCTCAAAATAGAGAGGATGAAAAACCCCAACAATTCTTCAAAGTATAATAGATATATTGTAGAGAATGGTTTACAACAAAATAACATATTTCCTAATAAGAGAGAGAATCCAGCAATAGAGAAGAGAGATCCACTAAAGAAACTATGATAAACTTGATGTTAACGCAAAAAATTACTCAACTATATCTACATGACCTAAGCCACATATATATATATATATATATATATATATATANAAAGGGCTAAAAAGCTCACAAAAGAGCTAAAAAGCTCACAAAGGGGCTAAAAACCCCCAAAAAGAGCTAAAAAACATTAAAACATCCTTAAAACCCTGAATAGGGATTAAAACCCTAAATAGGGTTCAAAACCCTAAAAGAGAGAAAAGGACAAGAAAAAAATATTAAATAGTATAGAGGTCTCCATCACAAAATCCACTTATTCCTTCTGCCATTATTCTATTTTAGTGAGTACGTTGAGAATCCATCATTCTCAAACTACTTGCATCATTTTTCCAACCATTCCATTGCCCCACCATCTCCCATCGTGTACGTTGAGGCACCCTCAGTACTAGCAAGCCTGTGGAGAGGCGGTCCCATTCCAAGTTAGGGCACGGTGGCCCATTTTCAAGAAAAACAAAAGGTATATACTTGTCATGTTTTTGTTTATTTAGTTTAGTTTTTTCTTCTTATTGTTTATTGTGTTACTAATATTTTAATTACAACTAGCTCTTTTCCATTGAACTCTACCCTTATGTCTCATTGATGGAAGGGAGGTGCTTTTGTATGTAGCTAAGGTGAAAACCTGGCTACAGTTTTGGTGACCATACCGGGTCGATCCCCTTGGATCCCTTGTTTTGCAGGTGTTCTAAGCCACAGCCGTCTCTGATCAGACCCTTACAAGGTCGAACCAAACCTGTACGGAACCAGTGCCTGCCCACCCTGGCCCTGACCGGCTTGTTTTCTTAATTTTTTCCAGTTTCAGTCCAAGTCGCACCTTTTTTCCATTAGGTTTGACCTAGGCAGCACCTTTTTTCCCTAAAAGTGCAACCCAATCCCTACCTTTTTCCTGTTAAGTGCGACTTGCCTCCCAGGGGCCCAGTCATGTTTTTTTTTACTTTTTCAACAACCTAAATGCCTTTGTTTTTCATTTTTTAGCGACCCAGTCGCGGCTATTGACCTGTCACATGCAACTTGTCTATTTCTAAGTTGATTTATGTGGTTTACATTTTGTATTTCATTATTAAAAGTTGGAAATTAACACACTTATTTAGCCCCTCCTCCTCTACTCGATCATCACCCTCCCAAATATTATGAGATACGATGGGGGGTTGAGTAAGTTTAGTAATAGAAATCCACCTTGTTATTGTTCTCTTCTATTAAAAACAAGTGAATTTGGAGGCTTCGAGGAGTGGAGGCTGTTGGGGGTTTCATGGCATTCACGGCCTCCTTGAGCACCGAGAAATTAAGGTTTAACCTATGGATCTACATGTAGACTTGTTTCCACTTTATTGAGATTCCAACAATTCCCCTTTGATCTGAAGGATATGAATTTGGGTAGTCACACTACTGGTTTGTGAGAATCATAGTCAGACACCTATTTTCTGACCCGTGTTTGTCTTGCACGTTGATTTTATTTTATTTTATTTTTCAATCCATTATTATGTGTCCATTTCACATTTGAAAGTAAAGTAACAATTGCATACACAAGTGCACTGGAAACCACACCAAATAATTAACCAAAATCGGTTCATGACCCCGAGCGAAACCTTAAAAGTAACCAAATTTACTTAATAACATTTTCAGTTTGGGACATAATTCTCATCCGCAACAACTATGAGAAGTGCTTTGTATTTTCCCTAAAACTGATTATGAGGAGTACCACGAGAACCTCAAATTAGCTAGCCAACGCGAGGAATTTCTAAGAGAAACAGGAAACAACCCCCACCAAATTGACTAGATACACCCTTGTGAGGAAAAATCCAAAGCATTGTCTTTAGGAAGTCTTGGTGGATGAGTGACTACCTGTGAACCAATAGGATGCCGATTTAAAATGGGGTCCAAATTTCATTACCAATACTGCAATAAGCCACCATTACTTCACCATGATTTTCCTCTCGACTTAGGGGACACTCCCCTCAATTTGGTTCCTTAGACCACCACCGTCAAGGCCCTCTTTGACAACCCTCCTCACCTTTAGAAGGCCACACTGGCTCTGATTCATATTCATATTCCTACCAATCTGAGCCCAATTTGTTTACTACCCCATCTATCTCCATGGTTGGTCTACTTCCTAATCCCTTCTAAGGAGAGGTAGTCGGTGGAGGACCCACGTCCTTGTCACCCATTGTTGTTTTTATCCCTGCCAATGGTACCAGCACCACTTTGCATGTTGTTGTAGGTGTGCTACCCACTGGTAGAGGCCCTGCACCAGCTGTCACAATCCCTGCTGTGCCACCTTTTATACCTGGGGTAGTGGCCCTTCCCCAAACATTCTGGCTATCCCCATTATGGAAATTCAACCTCAAATTCCCCCAGTCACACATGGACACCATGGTCCTGTAAATCTCGATACCATTGTCAATCCATCCCGGACCAACCTCGGATCGAAACTACCATTCATGGCTCATATGAATTTACCAAATTTGGCTGGATTAATAGATGACCCCATCAATCATCAACCTCAATGGCCTCCCATGCCAACCAAACTTCCTTGAGACATCCCAAAGTTTGTGGGAAAGGTAGTGGAAGACCCCTAAAACCACATCATGTCATACCATTTATGGTGTTCCTCAAATAGCATTTTGGATGACTCCATCCGAATGAGATTATTCCAACGCACACTTACAGGTGCTACGACAAAATGGTATATCGAACTTCCCCAAGCCTCTTATCTTGATTTCACTTCATTAGCCTTCATGTTCCTCTAGTACTTCCAACTCCCTATCCGATATGATGAGGGCATGGAAATCATGTTATCATGCCGACATAATACCACCACTCACATCATAGACCACATCCATGAGTAGTGAAGGTGACGTAGCCTATGCAATATCCAACTGGAAGACCGAATATTCCTAGATTGGTTTCTGAAATCCTTGATCCCACCTATAGCCAAGGACGTCGCCTCTGAGCAGCCTCAAACTGAGGAGGAGGCCATCTTAAAGGCCCAACAGTTTGAATTAATCTATGCCCAGTATGGGTATCTATACACCATCATACTAGACACTCCCTGTGTCAGCACCTCCCACCATGATACGCTGGGGGCATCCCATGTTATGGATGGAATCATCGGCTTTGTCTCACTGCACCCTCAATACTATGTGGCACCCCCATTAATGCCACCACACCTAGGAAACACCGATAATGTTGCAAAACCAAACCAAGTCCCCGATTACTCAAGGATGAAGGCCCATTCCAAAGCCACATCCTCCTATGTACATCCTACACTGATTCAACATGCAAACAGGCCGACTTGGCCGCCACAGTCGTATTCGGGCCAAGTGGTCGATTTTGCAAATCCTCCCACCCCATCGGTCTATCAAACGCCACCAGTACAACAACCTCTGGCTCTATCCCCTTCCCCTCCAATTCCCATGAGACAAGTGTTCACTCAAAATAACCTTCCCAACCATCCCACCCCCAATAACCAACAAGGGCAGGGAAAGAAAAACCGAGAAAGGAAGTGAGGTAATAACTAGCCGCAAGGAGGTGGCCAACAACCTAACCCTCTCAACAACAATGACGTTAACCCACTGGTACAGAACCCTCAACAACCTAACCAACTGGGAAAGAACCTGCAGTTACAGACTAATCATCTGTGCGCTTTGTGTCAAACTTATGGTCATTACATGCACCAATGACCTCACATGGCTCATGACCGATAGACCCTCCAAAATGACACTCAATGCGACACCACTACAGCATCCCAAGCACAGCATAACCCAGCACAACTAGGTTCTCCACCAATGGTGCTCCAAAACCCTCTCCCACACCAAGGACTGGTGTTAACCACACCCTTGGCACCACCTACTCCCACTGAGACCCCACCTGCAGAAACTAGAGTACATCACCTGATGACACTGTCAACCAAAGAAGTTAACCTCTATACTAAGTGCAACCAATACGGTTCAACCACAGCAATCGTTGACCCATCAATGACATCTACCTCCAACACTTCCAACACGCCCCTACACTTACCTATGCCCCCTATTGGTGGGGTATCTAAAGGTCCACGGTTTCCTATATGACGTATCACCAACAATGCAACTGTGTGAGATGCCTTAAATTATAGCATCATTGATGACTTGGCCCAATCACCTACAACCATGTCCACTCTAGAAGTGCTAAAAATTTACTCGTCACAATAGAAAGAGTTTTTATCCACACTTGGTGTCGTGGATCCCTTTGACTCCATATTGATCACATTTGATCTAGATCAAGGAGAACCCATAATTCCATCCACCATCGCCTTCCAAATTCCAGCCTCAATATGGAATGTGGTCATACATCGATGTATCATTGATGAAGGGGCATCTACCTATGTCATTTCAACCATTGTCTCGCAGAAACTCAGGTCCCCCACCCTCCAACCATCCTCTATCACTCTTCGCGCCTACGATGTGTGTGCTACCAAGGTCGAGGGAATTCTCACAAATGTTCCTATTTCATTAGCTAATAAAATAGTTTTGATCAGCATCAAGGTTATTAATGCCCAACTTGATTATAACCTCCTCCTTGGACACAGTTACATGTATGCGATGAGAGTCGTGGCCTCCACCATTTTTTTCCTCATGATGTTCCCCCATGATATAAATATTGTGATAGTCGACCAATTGACCTACTATGATCCACAGGGGCCAGCCACACCGAAACATGTCATTCCCACCATTGATATGACCATTGACAGCATGTCCCTCCCATCCTTATCTGTTGTGGGACCAGGATTATTCAATGAAACACCAATAACAGGAACCTTTCCGTCTTTACCACCTCTGCCCGCACCAAGTGGCATAGCATATTTGTGTATGCTCTAATCTAGTACCATCCCACCCACACCACAAAATCCGCCACAACCCCAACCATTGTCACTTGGGAATTATTGGGGATCATTCCCCATCCATACAATTCGTGTCCTATTCCCACCATCCTACATCGTGAGCAATCCCATCATGGATACTCTAAATTTTCCTAACTTTACCTTGAGGATTCCTGTGTGGTACCTCGACCCACCAACCCCACCTCTGATGCCTCAGCTTGTGTTGAATCCTGTCCAACCTATTGCGGTAGAGTCACACCCTCCCCCTGTCCCTTTCAATACATCACTCATTCCCAAGCCCGCCCCTTCTCTCCCAAATAAAAATGGGGGCAATTCCACCAAAACAACACCCGAGTCTCGACCGACTCCACCTTGCACTTTATTCGACGTCCAAGGTCATGCAACACAAAACTGGCCAGAGATACATATCCTGTGCACACACATAGACGTTATGGACACAACTGATGACACTCCAGTATTCATCATCTCAAATTTTCCAGTAGTCAAGAACAAGTCTTTAAGGACAAACCATGTGTGAGCAATTTGTGGATTGTATGGCCATTATTCTCACCATTACCTAGACTTGACAAAGTATTGAGTCATCCTTCGTGACCTACAAAACCAATCTCGTGATTTCGAGACCAACATCCTTGAGGAAATTCACCCTCTGGTTTCTTCCTTGGACACAACCAACGCCATCTACATGATCTCTAGTTCTAGTACTACCCCCGTCTCCCCGGTCATGGAAGATCCACCTGATCTATCCTAACACCATTTTCATGACGACGGAGAGGTCTTTAAAACCACCATCATTTTTACCACATTTCACTTATCCCATGGCATGGAGTCGGTTCTTTCCATTGAATTCCATATTCCTTTTCCACGTGCTTTGTACCAACTGTAGAGTCTCCAAGGAAAGGCCAATTTCCTTCACCGGAGTTCCTATGCTTCACTCACCATGCAGCACTTGGGGCATAGTTTTTATTTTTTATTTTACATCATTTTTACTATTAGTGGGTGACCCTGTCCATTATTTTCTCCACTTCTAGTTGTGATGATTCCATTGTAGAACTATGTCCATCATTTGCGCATGAGCAAGTGGATATAACACCTGCTCTTGCTCTGTTGGTAGCCCACTGGAGGGTGCAGTCCCACATCTGCACATGCATGTAGTTTGTTGCATGTATGATCTAGCTACCACTATTCTAGCATACCGTCAGGTCCCAAGACCTGCCCTAGAGGTCGAGGCCTCTCCGTACCTCCCCGACATTCCATGCCCACATATGGATCATCCTCTACAAGGATCGGAAGCTGCCACTATTGTGCAAAAATATCCTGAGTTGAGAAATGATCTTCATTTTCCTGGAGTCACGTCGATTTACATGCCACCACATAAATCATACCTTGTACGTTGAGCTAGCCATGTACCCATAGGCCTCCATTTGGTCTAGTTTTTACCCGTGCACCACTGCACTAGGGGAAACATCACTAGCTACTCGTTAGAGTCATTCGGAGTCTGTTTGAGACGTTGTTCACACCATTGGGTTTGGTTTTTTGTCCTCTATCTTTTGACAATACCCTTGTCTCATGCTCTCACTATGATTTTCCAGGCCATTTCTTGGAAATCAGCATGATTTTCATGTCATCATGTGAATCTCCCTTTGTATGTATTGGCATGTTCACGAGCCATCTGCTCCATCCATACTGCATAGATAACCTTTTTTACCACCATCCATCTTCCCGAAAGGAGGCCCCATTAGTGTTCTACTTTTTATGCCCATCAGTCATATTCATAACATAACCGCTTTCCATATTTCGAACACTTCTTCTTGCTTGATTTCCCATTATGGAGTTTTTGTTAAGCTCTTTTCTAACTCTTAAAAGAATGAAAATATCGTTGAGCATGCTTGCTTCCTTTCACATTCATTAAAGTATTTGAAAAGGGCGTCTATGAAACCTCCTTTTCCTCCTTTTTCGAATTTCATATATATACTATCATAAGAAAAGGACCACCATGACGCACTCAAGCCAAGAATGTTTCCCTTTGCATCCTTTTATGCTTTCTCGGGCATTAGGACTGAAATTTACGAAAAATCTCATCATGGGTTGTCTTTAAGCTCTTTTCCATACTTCTCATCAAGAAAATATTGTCGAGAAAACTTTGTTTTGTTCATGCTCGTAAAATTATTTGAATGACCATCCTATCAGTGTAAGTTTAACCTTTTCCATCCTAATTGGACTACAAACGGTAAATAATTCTTCCTTCCCCAAAGGTTCGGAGAGCTCTCCTATGCATACTTTTATCCCTTTTTGGACTCAGGAGACTACATATGAAAAAGAGACCACACTGGAGTCTTCTTCTTTTTTTCAGACTCTCTAAAAATGAAAACACCATCAAGCATTTACTTTCTCGGGCTCGCCAAAAATCCATGAGATCATGTCATAACGGTGTCTTTTGATGCCACCATATATACAGTTTGGCAGCTTCCCCCAATTGGGTCTCCTTTGTTCAAAGTATTTTGCGATGATTCTTCCTTGGATCCCATGAGTATTCATATTCCAATTACTTTCCTCACTATTTCCCATGTGTAGTTACATTCCTTGTATTACAGCTATGATCCCTAACCCATGAGATAGTTTCATTTGGTGCTAGGTCATCCATGTCATCATACTCTGAAAAAAGGAAGTTTGAGTCCCCCATGCTCCTCTACCCCTGTTCCCCCACTCAGTGTGCCAATCCCCAGATTGTCCCACATCTTTGATTATCCCCCTCATGCTCCTAGTCAAGGAAACATTATTTCCTTGACTAGTTGCAGGTCTCCCTATGTCAACATCAACACATATATTCTAGAGGATAGACCCAGAGGTCCCTGTATCCCAGTTTCATTAACCTTATTGATGAGTTCCTTGGACCACTTGAGAGCATTCATTAGTTCCTCTCGGGATGGTTGTGTCTCACGTGCTCGACTTTAGTTGCATCATTGCACCATAGAGATTCATACAAGGTATTGGTCCGTGCAGTATTTGGTCAAATTTGTCACCTGATTCTAGCATATTGTCTATTGAGGGACCAAGATAGGTTCATGTCCCTTGTGATTGTCGGGTTGCATTGGAAACAGTATTCAGAAGCCCCCATAGCAATGCTTCTATACAGCTTCATGGTTGATGCAGCATATTGTACCATTCAGACTCAAACTCTCCATCAGTGAGTCCCTAGAGTTATGTAAACTTCCAGATCCAGCAGAGCATCAATTGTGCAGATATTGCATTCCATGAAAATTCCATGGTTCTTATGTATCCGTTCTTCAAATAAACATTGTAGTCAACCTCTCATTGAGGCCACCATTAAGTAACATCAGTTGTATATGTATTGATCGGCTCCCACATTTTTTTAGCCTTGATCCCATTATTTATTATTTTAACATTGTAATGAGCATGGGTATTCCCGCCTCATCCATATACATGTCACATATTCTTTGCATCTCTCCCATTTTTGGGAACCAATATTAATACAAAAAACAAAATCAATTGTGTCTCGAACAAGGAAGTGTCGCTTCTTCACAAGTATCTCCACTATCCCCATGATCCTATGATGTTTGTTGGCCATACAATGAGCTCCTGCCCTCACACATCAGGGGGCAATCTGTTAACACAAAAAAATGCTCAAGTAGCTCTACATGGCCTAAACCACATACATATATCATTTTCCTACCATTTTTTCCTCATTTTTGACCTCCACAACTATGGTTTAACCTTATTCTCTCTCAAAAAGCTCAAAAATATAAAAAAGGGCTTAACAAACCCACAAAAGGGATAAAAATCTCACAAACGAGCTAAAAATCTCACAAAGGGGCTAAAACCCCCCAAAAGAGCTAAAAACATAAAAGGGGCTTAAACCCCTAAATAAGGTCTGAAACCCTAAAATAGAGAAAAGGACAAGAAAAAACTATAAAATAGTGTATCGGTCTCCTTCAAAAGATTCACTTATTCCTTCTGACATTATTCTATTTTAGTGAGTACATTGAGAAGCCATCATTCTCAAACTACTCACATCATTTTTCCAACCATTCCATTGCTCCACAATCTCCCATCCTGTACGTTGAGGCACCCTCTATACTAGTAAGCCTATGGAGAGGCGGTCCCATTCCAAGTTAGGGAACGATGGCCCATTTTCAAGAAAAACAGAAAGTATACTTGTCATGTTTTTGTTTATTTAGTTTAGTTGTTTCTTCATATTGTTTATTGTGTTACTAATATTTTATTTGCAACTAGCTCTTTTTCATTGAACTCTACCTTTCTGTCTCATTGATGGAAGGGAGGTTCTTTTGCACGTAGCTAGGGTGAAAACCTAGCTACACTTTCCATGTGTCCAACACATTAATAACAAGTCAAAAGAACCTCCCATGCAAAGAATAACAAATGGGTGTGATGGAGAATGCTTCCTAGTGCACGATAATGTGCCTTTCCTGCATTGGTTCCAAGTAGGTGTCTTAGGGTTTTCATGGTGCACAAGATATGAGCCATACCTTCCATAATTAAGTTTAGCTGAATGTTAACTGACTTTGAAGTGAACTCAGTCTTTAACTCAATGCATGAACACTTAGTTAGAAGGCTAACTTAATTGTCATGGATTTTTAACTTTAGTGTCGCACATGCAAAACACGTTATTTACTATTATTAACTTTGCATGGATATCTTTAATTAACTAATGCATGATTTATTACAACTTAGGATTCAACTGAAGTCTTATTAATTCAAGTTAACTAGAGGCATGCTTAGGAAATTTGAATTATTTCTCTCTCTATGATTATCTCTTTATCATTTCACTTTCATCACATGGTCCACATGTGTATTTATTATTTATTCATAATATCATATTATACTCAGAAAAATTGTCACATGTCATGATCATATTATATTATCCCATACTAGATAGTCATATGCTAAAGTAATTCACTCTAGAGATAGATAATCTCTAAAGAATACTTAATGGAAATCGATGACTAGAGGTACATCCCATAGGGTATCATCTATGAGAATACTTGACATGATATAACTCACAATTTCCAACTTGATATAACTCATAATTCCCCAGTCTTGATATAACCCACAAGTCTTTATAGTACAACATCACCACCTCAATTATATGAGGATATATATAGGACTTGATATAACTCACAAGTCTCGACTTGATATAACTCACAAATCCATAGAATGACTCCTAATGTTTTGTAATCAACACTTGGTTCGCAAGATAAGACCCTTGTCTTATGAGGATTCTTCAACTCTTATCGACATCAACACCACATATTATAAGAATTGTAGTGGTTACAGTGGTACCTTGTGATCCCTTTCAATTAATATAAGGAATCACCTCAACCTACATAGGATATTCCTTAGTACTCCAAATGTAGTGGTCTCCCCTATGCTTGAATCCAACACATTCATCGTATAAGGGGGAGTCATACATTTCAAAGGTAGTAGTGTTCACATTTGAAAATCATGGTAGCACCACCTTTGGTCTAGGGTAGTCCCTATTTAGAGACTTCACCAATATATTGGACACCCACACCCACGGGATTCTTCAGGTTCCCAACAGTTATACTTCTTTAGCACCATTGACATCAAGTCAAAGTTCATGTACTCCCACATGGTTGAAGCCACCTTCATCCATGTCTCAGTAGTTTATGATAGATCTCATCATCTCTTCATTTTGTATCCATTTATTCCATATTCATGAGCATGGGAATGACTTCCTATTTGTATAAAAATAAAGCTTTCAATTATCACTCCACCAACAACCTTCCCTCCAAGAAAGCTCTATTCATCCAGTTTTGTTTCCAACGCTTTCAATAGCAACAAACAAAACACAAAAAGAAACAACGATGCATTATTGTCCTTATGGTACCCTATGAACAACATACATCAAGGGGATCTATTATCACATAAATCTCGCACACATGTGACATTTCCATAGTTCACATGGTAAAGCGTCACCAACATAGAACATGCATCCAACCAAAGACATATTCATAAGACCTAGAAAGCATCCTATGTCCAAAAATTTCCTCAAAGTAGTCAAAATATGCTACCACAAGGATAATAGTTTGTTTATTCGTGTGTAGACGACACATATTACTACTTTGATTCCCACGCATCAGTGTATATTTCCCTTCGATATCCATGCCACTGACACAAATGATGGGATATCAACCACCAATGACACCTTAAAGGCTCATGACAGTTCCATTACCTCCATGAATTCAAATTTTGGCTCTTCACACACTTGGTTTCCTTAATGGCCTCTCTTGTGTTCCTTAGAGCCACATCATGAACCATTGGGTTCACATTCACTAGTACATGTCCACATTTTTCCCATGGAAAATCGTTGCTATTGTAACACTTGTGCATTTCTATAGTGACGAACATGACCCCTTTTTTTCGTGGAAAAATTTTCATCGTTGTAGCAACACTTTCCACAGTTTTTCTCTATAGCAACACAAAATACATGAAACGTATGGTGTTTAAAAAATCAAACTGTGTATCTATAGTGACACTTCCCTGTTGCTATAGAAACACATCCATCGTCGCTATTCCGACGAATTGAACAGGTTATTTCAACAAACTGAACATGCTATTTCGATGAAGTGGTGTCACTATTCCGACGAACTGAACATGCTATTGCGACAAAGTGTGTTTGCTAGTCCGATGAACTAAATAGGATATTCTGATGAACTAAAGTGGTTATTTCGACGAAGTGGTGTCTCTCTTCTGACGATGAGTCGTGCCTATAGTGACACTTGTGTGTACAAGTCTCCGACAGGATTTCCATACTAGCGACAGAATTTTTGTCGCTGGTATAGAAATCCCATCAGAGACTTGTACACACAAGCATCGCTATAGCGACGACCTATTATTATTTTTTAATTATGTTGAAAGAATTCCCTACTATGGCATGAGTATGGACAGAAACCATAAGTGGTGATCCCTCTCCTTCCAATGATATCAGGTCATTGGTGAAGAAAATATTTCAGCAGAAGAAATATGGGAGAAGAAGGCTGCAACATGATGACAAATTCTAGGAAATATAAGGTTTATTGGTCAAATCTATAAATAAATTATGTTGACTAAAAGAATTATGCATGAATGCATCAAGAAATTAATTGTTGATTTTCGGCATCCAGAGGAGGAAAATGTTGAAGCTTTTTGCAAGGTTAGGTATGAAGTTTGAGGGTAAGTATTCTTCCAAGGGCCTAAATTCCAAATAGGGCATAACAAATCCCAAAGTCTCGCTTATAAAATCCAAAACCAAACAGAGACCAACTCCAAAACCAAACAAAGACAAAGGGAATTCGTGCATACTGAACAGATCCCACAATTCACAACCAAACAACTTAAGGGAAAATAAAAAACAATTCTACAAGGATGCAAATCGGACATCCAGGTGAATGGTAGATTCAATTCCTTGTGGTATCCATGTTGAATACTTCCATAGGACCATAAAATCCTTTTCTCCCTAGTTCTTGTAATCCAATCAACAACTAGCTCTGATTCAGCATAGGTATTTTATTCCATGAAAACTTCCTCTAAGGTACCAATCATCAATAAATTGGCAATCATTACTTCTTCAGAGTTGTTTGTTCCCAGACCCAATTGAAAATCAAATTATATCTTATGATGCTTGAGATGTGGAGGATGGCTCGTGAACCACTTTCTCTTGGGTTCTGATCAACAGCTCCATCATACAACCAATAAGGGATGGCATTATTTACCTCTAGATATCCTGTCGCTCTCTACATCTTCTATATTTCACTTTTCTCATAATTTTTATAAGATATTTTTATCTTGTATAATTTCAAGACAAGTGACCTGCTTTACATTGAACGAGGGAAGCATTCATAGTAGGCCAATAGCCCATAGGACAAATAAAGGTAGGGATTCATGGTCTTTCCTTATCGTGTTGTCATCCATCCAGGTTTCCAGTGGCTTCCATATAGAGATTCCTTCCCACTTACCCTTCCTCCATCTAAACCTTTGGCAACTATCAAGATTCCACACATCCTTTGAAAAGTTACAAGATATGAACAAATGTGTGCTTTGAGATTTAATGGCAATGCATATAGAATCCATGGTCTTGCCAAGACCCTTCCTTAAGGTTGTCCCAAGTCAATAGTTTGTTTTTTAGAATCATCCATTAGAAGATCCTATTTTTTAGGGGGAGGAAGTTTCCAAATGATGTTACATTTCCAAGTTTCATCCTCCATTCCTTGACCTGATATGGAAACTTGGTAGCCTATGTTTACTTTATAGGAGCCATTATCATATTTGGTTGTCATACAAATATGTCAAGCTAATCTCTTCATTTTATGGATTTCATTTGGAAGAGGGTTTTGTACTATTTCCTGTTCACTTTCAAGCTCATTCTGAAGACTTAATTACTTAATTATTTTCCCTTATAAAGTACACCAGTTGGCATTGCTTGTGTCATACACATTAGCCATGAAAAACAATTGTGAGTGAAATTAGGTCACCGTCTCCTAAGACCTCCTTGGATTCTCCATTCCCTCTCCCAAGGGTCCATTCCCAAACTAACATGTTCAACATTTCCTATCAACAATGTTAGATGGTATCCTATAAGAGTGTAATACCCCAACAATGCTCTCCAACAAATTGTTCCTCCTATAACTAATTTTATTGGACACCTTATCCATTATTCAGTGCTTAGTGAGACCATATATTTATTTTTTTGTAATATTATATCCTATCAACAATGGAAGATGGTATCCTATGAGAGTGTAGACCCCCAACAATGCTCTTCAACAAATTAGTGTTCCTACAACTAAGTTTTTTGGACACTTATCCATTATTCAATGCTTAGTAACACCATGTATTTATTTTTAATAACAGACTACCATAGGTCCTATTATGAAAGAATTTTCTTTATCCCTTTAATAATGACTTCTTTTTAGAAATGGTTAAGGTCTTTGATCCCCCATCCTACATCCTTATTTGGTTTAGTAATTTTCTTCTACTATATTATTGGTATGAATTTCATGTTGCTTTTGTCAATCCACAAGTATATATAATACAAACTTCTTATATTATGTAATATGGCTTCTGGAATAACAAAAAGAAACATCCAGAATACTGGTTTGGCCTATATACCACCCTTGATTAAACTTTATTTCCCCCCCATTGGGATCCCCATTGCACCAAAAATTCAATTGTTCTTTTTTTTCTTACAGCCAGAAGCAATACTTGGAATTGGATTCATTGTTTTCAACTTGTATTTGAGTTATTTCATACCATTATTAATATCTTTGATCTGAAAAGGAATAGATTCTTAGATTGTTTCTGCCACAAGGGGCTTCAATTTGTACAATTTTATGGTTGATTTCTTTGTTGATTTACTTGTATACATGTTGTTGTGCAGTATGTCTGTAGATATTTTCCTATAGAATTGGTTGGATCGTCTGATTTTTCAATTACTAAACATAACACATCATAAATAAAAGAAATGTGAGTTGTGTTGCACCCCCTTGCCACCTAAAAACCCTTGAAATCACCTTCCTTTTACCTACCCCTCAATAACTTGCTTAATCCTTCTTCCAATAGAGGAAACAAAAGTGGAGAAAATGGGCAACTTTTCCTCAGTCCTCTCTCTAGTTTGAAGAAAAGTGATCTTGCTTCGATAATTGACTCAACATATGACACTGAAGTGTAGAATTACTCAATCCAATTGACTATTTTGATATCTACACTCATGTGGATCATTATCATCCCTAATATTTATTTTAGTTCTTTATCTTCAATGGGGACAAAGTGTTCTTCATTTGGAGTATTAGTGATTAGTCTATTAGATTTGGAGATGGTTGAAAGTATCTCCCTTATGTTTTGTGGACCTGTATCTTGAAAGATGCCTTTTAATGTGTTACCATATTATTTTCAATCACATCATACTTAATATGTGCATTTCCATTCATATCGTGTACCTCCCAGATGGTCTTATATGTTTTTTGGCTTCAACATACTCATAGAGGTTTTAACCATATGTCCTTTCTCTTATGTCTCCATAAGAATTCCTACCATGTTATTAATCTATGCATCTCACCTTCTAACTGATCCATTGATTCCGTGTCGTCTACCTCTATTAGGTTGCTTTGGTTTTGGGTATACTCTACTTTTAAGTCTAAATGGGAAAGAGGTTATCAACCAAAGATATTAATATAGTAGGATTCATTGTTAGTATTGAAAATATGTCAAGGAGACACACTTATCATGTAAAACTAAAAGGAAAATTGAACAAAGAATACAATACAATGTAATAACCAAAACAATGAAAATTGTGTTTCTCAAAGGTATGAAATTAGGTGAACATGAATACAAAAATATGCCACCGTTGTTGTCCCACCAAAGCTCAAGTGCCAAACATCAAAATTCATGTCTATTCCTAAAATAAATTCTTCATTCTTGTAATACTTTAAAAACCAAAAACTACTAGTGTCACAAACTGATCAAAGCTTTCCTACCTTTATATTGAACATTTATATCCACAGGAAAAAAAAAAAATTATAGCTCATATTGACAAAAAAATTCAAAAGAATGACTCTCAAATGAACATTAACGAGATATATTGATATAACTAGAAACAATGAGATTGCAATCATCTAGTATCAACAATAAACTACCTTGAATCATATCAATACTCAAAATATCCCAAGATATTAAAATCAGTATCGAGGCCTATAAGGTTGGTATCACAAATACTTCCCTATTTTTATAGTTATTTCAATCTAGAGCAAAAAAATGAGCTCCAATTTCTACACTTCTATGACCTACCTTTTTTGCTTTTCTACAACAAGTATTTGTTAAACAAAAATGAATTTCTCATTATATGTGAAACACCAATCAGTTTTTTTTCCATTAGAATTTTAAACGATGGAATTAATGTGCCAAAAAATCATCTTATGTAGAACCAATTTTTTTCCTACAATAACGAAACATTTTTTGCAAATAAAACAAAACTGAGAATCATGCGTTAGGAACAAAAGATATACTCGACGCAAGATGAAACCTAGTCTTGAGGAATCCATTATACACTTATTTTGGCATCCAAAAAAGAGTTGTATACTTGTCTTTTGTGTGTGGGATTTAGTGTGGGGGATTGATTACTGTTTTTTTTTTAATTTCCGGACCATGGGCTCAACACTCTTAACAACAAAGAAATATCCCCCTTCCTAGTAGTAGCAAGTTGGATGCATACAATAACCAAGCAGAACAGGAAGATAGGCAAGTCCACGGCTCTAAATCTGGTCACCTTCCTTCAATGTCCCCCCACAGGTTATTAGCTATGTTTCCATAAACAAAAAACTGTAATGGAACGAAAAAAAGGGTTAGAAGTTTTGGGGGTAAGAACTGGTCCTCCTTCCCCCAAGTACTATGCATATTGTACACATACAAGATAATTTAGAAGTAATCCAGCAGTAGCATAATTTTGTATATTGTGTACATTTTAATATAATATAATCCGCCATCTAGATTACAAAAAAATATAATCTTATGTTTAGGTTTGTGGAATTTCCTATACAGAGGTGGTGCAATTTGAAATGGAGAAGGCCATATCATTGCTTAATAATTCTGAATGATTCCTTCAATGGGAAGGCGCTGAGCCAATTGGCATTGTTGTCCTTATTGTCACCGGTCCAACTAATGATGGAGAAGATCCGTAATATCCATATGCTAAAAAGGGTGATAGGGGATGAGGAATAATATCCATATGCTAAAAAGGATGACATGGGTTGAGGCACAATTTGTGGCAACCATTGTTGTTTTCATTGTTTCTACTTCTATTATGATGTTTCATTCATATGATAGATTAGGGAACTGCACTATGTTGTTGCATAGAACATTAGGAATGATTGTTACTTGCATTGGCAATATCTAAAATGTATCTCCTTTAATATGAAATTTTGTTGGACTAAGTTTATTGCTTGTCTCAATTCACTGTACCTTCTCATTTTTCCTTTGCTTGTCTTGGTCAAATAATCTCATCTCATCCATCTCAACTTGTCTTGTTGCTTATCTTCAAAACCCCAAATTGACAATAAAATTGAGATACAAGCTATTCATCTCATCTTGTCTCATACGAGCATGGATTGATTAGCTTGATTGACTATGGTTCAAGATTTGTTTCACACAATCCTGTCACGTTTTACTAGGTGATTTGTTTTAGCAACAATGTGAGTCTTAGTGAATTACTAAGGTACGTAATTGATATGATAAGCATGTGCAAAGTAGCCACTTTCTCATCTAGATGTTTGGATAGAATATAGAGCTTCTTCTCATATTTTCTTTATTTTGTCTTGTTACAAATATTTAACTGAGCAATGACCTAAAGAAAAAAGTAGAGATTATGCACCATATATGGACGTATCAACAATGGATCATACACAACAATATAATAAAGGGGTTGGAATACATTATCGATGTAGTATGTACAAGCAACAGTTGTAGGCATTGATAGTGTTTACATGGTTTGTAAAGGAGCATGACATGACAAAACTTGAGTGCCCAATTACACAACCCAAGTTTGGTGAGCACAAAAGGTATTGAGGTGATGAATTTGGATATTCAGCCTTGTGGTAATGATTTACTTAAGGATTGGAGTATTTTAAGTAATTGAATGTTTTGGAATTATCTCTCATTTTTTTATTACTATAAATTTCAAGTGATATAATTTGTAGTTATTGTAAACTGCATTGTTTACCCTAGAATTTGATATTGTCAAACATGTTAAATGCACCGTGGCTTCAAACAATAACTAGAAATTGTTTGGGGATAAAATTGTGAACCTTCAACAGGAAAAAGAGGAAAAGGATATTGAAATTCCAAATATAACCTAGGAACAATCAGTTATTCTATCAAAACAAAAACAAATTAAAACTTTATGGCACAACTAATGTCAAAGCATAAAATTTATTTTTGGAATGGAGAAACAACATCACCTCTCCTATTTCTCTCCCATCAATACCCTCCAGATCCATGACTAGTGTATAAGGTTCAATACCAGCTTCCCTCACCATCCAAATACCCTGTGTAGTTTGATTCCTATATTGAAGAAAACATAATGCAAATGATTACCATTGTAAATCTTCTAATATATATGGAAAATATATGATGGTATATAAACACATGCATAAAACAAACCAACAACTATTTCACAAATAAAACCAAGAACGAAACCGATAGATCACCTCCCCCTAAATGCATCCATCTCATTGAAATATATTTGGAAAAGATTATCCAAGAGTGTGCTCTTTCTTGCTCAAACATTACATAAATTTTAAGTAAGATGATCTGATACCTGTAAATAAAAATCCAATTATAATACTCAGAGCATCATGCCATTGCATGAATCGTGAAACCACATTATGCAAATAAAATTCAACAATAATTCACATCACAAAGAATTGAGAGTGGTGAAGACTGACAATATGTAGACGAAGAAATATCAAATGACTTAGCTCTGGAGAAGAAAATCAGGATGTCCATGACTCTAATCTTTGTTTTAAGGTGGCATCATACATTTCTCAAGTACATGACAAGGAAGTTAGTAGTTTTGCAAATGTTGAAGGTCGAGTCTTTAAGGATTCAGAAAATATTGAGTGGTGAAGATTGTTCGAATGTAGAGGAAGAAATATTAAGTGGCATATACGACACTGAATTTGAAAATTAGGATTCCTGGGACTTAGACCATTCTTTAAAGGTGGCATCAAATATTTTGCAGGTACTACAAAACAGGGAAGTCATTGGTTTTGCAAATGTTGAAATCCAAGACCTTAAGGCTTCAAAAAAGGTTGAGAGTGGTGAATTCTATCAAAGCACAAAGTAAAATTGTATTCCCTAACAAGACTTCTTGAGGAAACCATAGACCTTGCAATGGAAGGAAAATTGGATATAGCTAGTACTCTGTTGCTGACTAGACAATCTTTCGAGGAAGAATCCACAGCCTTAGGCATTACCAAACAAGATCAAGAGGCCTATAATGATATAATTGAAGGTAATCATACTTATCAATATTCTCCAAGTGATAATGTCTCTGAAACTGATCTTCTGAAAAGGATAACAACTTCATTCTCACAAGTTGTTGGAGAAGCTGAGATTGAAAATTTTAGTTTTGAATCAGATGGCAAACAAAACAAACCATCCAATCTCAAAGTTGTATATCTCATCAGAGAATTGAAGGTTCTAATGTTCATTCTCAAGCACACTTAAATACATCCTATAAATTTCCATGCTTTTGAATTGCTATAACAAAATCTTCTGCATTGGAATAAACCAGAACTTCAACATCATGCATCAAAAAATTTGTGAATTACAAAATTTTAACTTCTTTTCCCAAAGGTTTATTTCTTCCATAATAAATTGAGTGATTACCTTAAAGTTTCTCAAATCAAATCATCCAGTAAAATGCTAGTTTTTAATTGCCTACAAACATTCTAGTTCTTCTATAGCCTTGAATGAGTTTGAATCATTCGTGACCTTCATTTTTTATTCTTATTTCTAGACTCTCACCAATATTCTAAACTTCGGCTCATTGTTTGAAGGAAATATCCATGCTACCTCCTTTGTCATATATATGCCCGCCATCTTTTTCCTAAGTCTCCAATAAGGCACTAGGAAATCTACATTATGATATTGAACTAAGGTTGCCTACTTAAAATTTTGTAACTCACAAAAATAACCACCTGTGGGATTTTCGATCAAGAGTTCTTGTTTTTGCTGGAATCTATTTTGGTAGAATTCTTTTATTTATTTTCAAAATATCACTGTAATTCTATGCCATTTCATGGACTGATAGCAAAAATCTATATTCTTGGTTTATTATAAAATATTTAATTATGAAGTAAAGTCTACACAACTTTAGTTGGCTTTGGGCTTGCTTCAGGCATGAAAGTTTCTAACATAAATCAGAGCATACCACAAAGAACATAGAATATTGATATACATACATTAGGATGACCTTTTAGATTCTAAATAGTTTGTTATTACAAAAATATCAAGATTGTATCAATCCTAGGATAAAATTTGGATATGTGGTGTCCCAAACCAAACTGGTCTAATTTTTTTGTTGAATTTTTATGTACCTTTGGGCTTGGTCTTTCGTAAAAAAATTAGGAAACAACCCTCTAATAGGACTTGAACTTTCATCAAACACTTAGGAAAAAACCCTCTAAGATGCCCTGTGGCTGATTTTGACTAATTTGGTTAAGTTTGGGGGGTGTTTTGTATGGGGTTGTTCCAGATTTCGAACATCAACAATTTTTCATAATAGAAGGTGCACATAATAATATTCAATTCCATTTATCTCAAGGAAATTATGTTCAAGTCAAAATTATGCACAATCTACAATTTTTATTCAACCTCAACAGCAGTATACATGGGCACTAAAAAACAGACTTATAATGTAATTTCCAAACCCCTTCTAAATAACCAAACTGATCTAATTTTCAATAGCATATTCATACCTGTGTGTACCTGTGGATGATGACTCCATTCAAGGGGTAAAATACCTTCTATGTGTCATGATTTTTCTTTTAGATGACATTGGATGATTGTCATTCCTCACTACTGAATGAACTCTTCTTAATTGTTGTATATAACAATGGCTAGAAGAAAAACTACATAGGGTGTTCCTAGCAATAGAAGAGAGCGTATTTCTCTATGATTCAGTGTGTATATTTGGTTCATGAAGAGTGAAATCTCCCCCTGCCTCTTTTTTGTAAATTCACATGACCCACTCTCAATAGTGACCATGATTGTTTAAACCCTTCGTTTTCCCCAAGGTGAGTGCATCCTCCAAAAATTTGTACCCCAATGAAACCCTCAAATGAAAGAGAAAGAAAAATTTGTACACCACAGAAGCCCTCAAACCAGTAGATTAGTGTTTTGGGCTCATAGAGGAATGATTTAGGGCATCATACTCATAATATTTTTAGACATCCTCTATGTATCCCTCAGATGCCACACAACTCTCCTCATGAATCACATTGGCTTTTATCTCCTCAAGTGAGCTCACACTGGATTTGCTCTCCTCCAGTAGGCAGACACTGGATTACTCCCATCGCGACTTAGTCTCTACTCTGCTCATTGTCATAGAGCATCGCACTGACATTTCTAGTGTGCAAATGAGGTCAAGCACACAGAGAGTAAATATTTTGGGTTTTATTTTGTTTTTTTTTTTTTTTTTTTTTATTATTTGTAATTTTTATATATTTAATGTTTGCAATTTTTATTTGTTATTTTAAAGTTGTATATATATGTAATTTATTTTAAAAAAATATTATGTATAATTTTTATATATGTAATTTTGATAAATTTTATTTATTATTTTGTGTGTGTGTGAGTTTTTTCATATATCTAATCTATATACATATATTTGTATACATAAATTGAAAAATAAATTTTAATATGAGAACAAAAATTAGATTTAATTTAAAAATAAATTTTGATTTAAAAAATTAAATTAAGAATTTAATGACGATGACAATGATGACATTGATGACGATGATGATGTTAGTGTTGGTGGCAATAACAATGTCGATCACGATGATGATGATGATGATGATAACCGAATCATTGTTTTGATGATGGCCACCATTGTCTTCATAGAGATCATCATCATTATCATCATCTTCATAAAAAAAACATCAGCACCATCATCATCAGTAACATCATCAATAGCATCATCATCATCACCATCACCATCATAATCGTCATTGTCATCATGATAATCACTATCATCGACATCATCATCGTCAACAACATCATCATCGTTGTTTTTGTTGTCATCACAATAATCATAAACAATAGCATCATCATCAATGGTCATCCTCATAATCATATTGAATAACAACATAATCATCTACATCAGTAACATCATCATCATAATCATCAATGTTCAAACTCATCATCATATTAAACAACAACAGCATCGTCTACATCAAAAGAATCACCATCACCATCTCGATCATCATCATCATCATCATCATCATCATCATAATCATCATAGTCATTGACATCTTCATCAACGTCATCATCATCATCATCAAAAACATCACCATCATCATAAGAAGCATCATTTTCATCGTCATTGTCGTCAGTAATCATCATCATAAACAACACCATCATCATCATCATGACGGTGATATCGATGACGATGTCAATGGGGATGACAATGTCA
>LPNX010339202.1:350670-384898 GCA_001517045.1 Pseudotsuga menziesii
AATTTAACTTATTCGTGGCAAACTTTCATGGGATTTTTGAGCCATATGTAGTAGTGATTGGGATCTTGTTATTTCTTAGACACCTCTTGTACTATAAAAAAATACATGGGCATGCTCATTGTAAGGAATAATTTAGAGAAAGGATACATTGTTGGAATTTTGCTTGAGATCCCTTATAGCTCACTATTTCCCTCTTGTCTACAATTCACCAAAATCCCTTGCCTCCTTCCTCTAAGGGGAAAGTGTTATCCTCATTTGTTCTTTAAGTCACTTGAAATATAGTGTGGACTAAATAAACCTCCCTTAGAGGGATTGTTTACCTCCTTTTGGAGCTCAAGTCTCCAAGGTGTTGTACATGCTTGACCATTGGGAAATATAAGAAGTGGTTTTTCATCTATTGGTTGTTGGAGTTTGCATTTCTTACCCACTTTTCATTTTGTTTAATTTTATTGGTTTTGTTCTATTTAAGTAACAAAAAAATTCAAAATAACTTGGGTCACTCTCCCACCAACAAAGGGGCACCTAATACTGAGGCTCTATTGTAGCCTATAAGGCCTTTCCCCTCACCAAGTGGGAAGAAAGCATTCTTGTGCAATCTTTTCCACAACAAATTACTTCTTAAATTTTGGGTTGAGTAATTTTTTTCCTTTAAGTTGGAAACATTCAAAGAAAATGGGAATTCCTTCTTGTGTTAAAACTACACTAATACCATGCCCTAAGGCATCAAATTCCACAGTAAATGTTTATATGAATTCAGGCATGGATAATACAAGAGTTGTACACATAGACACTTAAAAAATTTCAAAAGATTTGGTTTCTTCCTAAGTCCAATAGAACTCTTCATTTTTCAATAGCCTTGTTACAGGTGTTTCTATTTGACCATAAATTTTAACCAAATTATTATAATAACCCATCAATCCTAAGAACCCTCTAATATTCTTCAAGGTTTTATGAATTATGCATTCCATAATAGATTTAATTTTGTTAGGGTCCACTTTGACACCTTCATCAGATACAATATGACCCAAATGTTTCACTTTCTAAACCCCAAGGTCACTCTTAGAAGGCTTGGCATGTAGTTGGTGATCCTCCAATAGTATTATGACCATGCAACATGTTGTACATGCTCTTCCAAAAATTTTATATAGATTAGTATATGATCAAAAAATAATAACACAAATATTTTAAGGGTTTAAACAAATAATTTATCAAGCTTTAAAATGTGGAAGGTGCATTAGCAAGTCCAAATGGCATCACCAAAAATTCATAATGACCTCCATGTGTTATGAAGGTTGTTTTTGGAATTTCTTCTTTCGTCATTCTAATTTGATGATATCCAGGATAGAGATTCAACTTGGTAAAGAAAATTTATCCCTATAATCCATCTAATAATTCATCAATGACTGTAATAGAAAACTTATATTTAGTATAATGGCCATCTTATTGAGCTCTATATCATCTAGATACACATGCAGTGAACCTTAACTTTTGTAAATCATCACCACTGGTGCAGAGGAACCACTTTGGCTAGGTTGAATGATGTATTCATATAATAGTTTTTTAACCATATTCATAATCTTGCTCTTTTATGCATACATGCAGGGTCTATTATTAGGTGGTACACTTATTGGTTGCAAGTGAATAGAATGGTCACGATATTGAATAGGTAGATACTTTTAGGTATGTCCAAATACCTTGAAATGATTGTGAATAATTTCTTGAAGATCGACTAGAATAGAGGGTATAGATGATTGGACATCTAGTGAGCACAATTGTGTAAATACACCATGTTGGCCCCATTTTAAGAAATTTTGTCATGTTGTTACAATTTATCAATTTACAGGGGTTCCATGGAATACTTTTGATTTTAATTTCCTTTCCTCCTTAGAGAAATCTCATGAAAAGTTCCTAAAAATTAAGAGCCATTGTTCCCAATTATCGTAACCACTAGACCCATAGTAAAACATCAACACCACCCATTTGAATTTTAATCAATGGACTATTCAATAAATAATAGAAATCTTAATACCATGGTACTTCCAAACAATTTATGGTACCTCTATATGCAATCATTCCTTCAAATACTAATGCTAGATATATAAAACAATTGAGAAGTTTGGCTAATTTGCAGTTAATGAAGTTATGGATACTACGATAATCAATCAATATTGTTACCTTTTATTTTTGATACATCCTTATATCCTAAGAGTTTGAGGAGTGCGAATGAAAATGCATGGAAAAATATAGCTGGAGTAGTATCTTATAGATCTACATCTTGAGATTATTTTGGTTCTATATCTTTTTCCTCTTTGCAATCTATGTAAAATTATTTATTCTAATTGTACATATGCCCCTTAATGTACTTGATGTCATAATTGAAACATAGTCCATTTTCTCTGCTTTCCTCCACTTGTTGAGATGTCAACCTTATAGGTTGAGTGAGGTTGTTGGGAGGTGGGAGTGGGGAAACATTTACTTCTCCATAGGTGTTAGTATCATCCCTTCTAGTAGTCATATTTCTACTTTTAACTTTCCTTTCCAATTAAAAATATCCTTTGTAACTTTGTAGCTTGACCTTTTTAATTGAGATTTATCAGTTGCCTAAATAAGGTGTCACTCTTAATATCCCCATAACGTGTTATCAATTCATCTGTAAATATATATCAAGAGACAATAGAGTCCTTTTTACAAGAACACGTACATTGATACGATATAAATTGATCAAGTTCTAAATACAAGGATGTAATAGTTACCTTTTGTAAAGTTGGCACTTGGTGTAGGTCAACAAATTGATCCATTTGGAATATCCATGTTATTTACTCATTTCCATCAAAATTTCTCATATCAATCTTGGGAATGAAGTAGTTCCTTGCTATCAAGTTAAACCCGTGATGTTGTGGATTATGGAGTGATGAATTATCAAGTGTAGGGAACTTGAACCTCTTGTTCTCCAACTATTTTTCAATTTTCTCAATATGTGACTATGACAAGTCCCTATTGTTAGGATTAATTAATCCTCCTTTTTCCAATATAGTCTATTTGGTCATTTTTCCTAACTTAGGAAGTCATTATCACTTATATATAGTATGGGGGACACACCTAGGGATTATCTGCCACTTGCTACATGTGCATGCATGAGTTTTTGTGCCTCTGGGACCAATTCCTACATTATAGGAGCCCACTATGAGTGCCACCAGCAAACTCTATCGGTTGGTTGTGGTGGGTAAGTAGTTATGTTGAGTTATCCTCTAGTTTCAATCAGTTGGATCACTTTCAGTTATCCTAGCACCAATTTTGCATGCATGCAAGGAGTGTGGTGAATTTTTTCCACCAACCTCATCAGTTAACTGATTGTAAGTTGATTTAGAAATCTAGAGTTATACTAGTGAGCTCCATCAATTATTTATGCATGCTAAGTTAGCTAATCAATTAGTTAGAACTGATAGATTCAAATCCTATCTTTGGCATTCGGATTCTATTTATTGTATAATCATTGCATTATTGATTAATGAATGAAGATTAATGTTGTTATTATCTAAGCAATTCTTGTCTAATTTATCTAATATTTGTGTCATGAATTATTTGCTAAGTGTACATCCATCTTGATTATTCCGCTGTACAATTCCTTTCCAATAGCTCTTATCATATCACATATATCTATGGTTCTAAAATTTAGCATGGTATGATAGCCTTGTTCAGGCAAGCAGCAAACCTTGGAAACCTCCATTGTGCACCAGAAGCATATGAGTTTCCACATAATTCAAGTAATCATTGCCTTGCTAAGTCTGGATTATGTCCAGATAAGTCTTTGTAGGTGTGACAAAATCTGAAAAAATGCACATTTCAAGGTGGAAGGGTTTGAACTAACATATGATTGTGAATTGGTTTGTTTTATAATGATATTTTGCAAGCACCACATAGATTTTGACATATTTGACTGATCATCATACAACGAAATGGATAATTCTTCTGCTCATACACCCAAAATCCTTACATCCTTCAATTACATTGATTGGATGGCATATATGCAGATAGCCTTGCATAACAAGGGAATGTTTAGGATGACAATGGGAAGAGAAACTGAGCCCCAACAGTATGTTGAGAAATCCAAGTTTTTGAACCGGTTAAATGAAGCCTTTGGCTTCATGTGCATTCACATCTCCCAGGATCTTTTGTTTCACCATGAGGGACTTATAACACCAAAGGAATCATGGGGAAAAATTGAATTTTTGTTTGGAAAATGAGATGATCTTATAGGATATATTCTAGAGAGTGAACTAATTGCACTACAACCCAACAGTTTTGAGACTATTCGTCAATTCTTTTCAAAATACAAAGCTCTAGTACTACAATGCAAACAATGCAAGATACAAAGGAAATATGAGCAGCTTGTGCTGTCAATTTTGAGTAATATTGGATCAGAATTCTCATTCTTTGTCTCCACTTTCCATTCCATAAGAGTTTCCATTCCAAAATGGAAGATTCCATCTCTAGACTCTTGTGCAGAGTCTTTGATCCATGAACAAGATAAATTGATTCAAATGGGAGCTCTTCAAACCTCCAAGAATATAGCACTCTTAGTTGGGGACTCTAGCAATGTGCAAGAAAGATGAAATCCAAATGCAAAGAATACCAAAAACACTGATTTGAATCCAAAGGATAATCAACAATCTTCTAGTAGAGCCTCAGGTTCCAAGAAAAAGACAAAATTTGAGAAGGCTCAATGTCCCTACTGTATGAGAGGCTTTCATCCAGACAGTTAGTTCATGAAGAAGACCATTAACCAATTGAAAAAAAAATCCTTGAACATAACAATATTTCCCTTCCACAAGGTGTAGATATGTCTGAAGCTAGAGAACATATTGAATAAGATGAGAGGTGCCATGCTTTGAAAGCAGTTTTCACTCAGTCAAAGTCTATCTAATTGATTCAAGATCATCCAACCACATGGTTTCCTCCAAAGAATAATTCATTATTATGGATCTCTCAGGGGTACCTAACATTCATATGGGGGATAATTCATAGATCCCGGCTGTTTGGAGAGGTTTTATTAAAATCCAGCATGGAGAGTTCAAGAATTTACTCTATGTGCCCTCTCTTGCAAAAAAATTGTTATCTATTTATCAGATGACACATACTAGATCGCCAAAGCAAGTTGTATTTGATCGTGACTCAGTGGATATATCATATATATCAATTGGAAATATTATAGAAAAGGGTGTTGCAAACCATGTCTCTAAGGCATATGAATTCTCACACTTTCTGCCATACTTAGCTCCAGTACAATCTCAGCAGTAATTCGAAAGAGGAGGTAAAATATCTCTTTCATATCCATTTGCAGATAATGATATGTTGTCTAATATTTCATTTTTAGAATATGAGGAACAAGATCAGCATGATCTTGATATTGATATTGTACCTCAATATTATCTAGATCCATATCTAGCTCCTATTCCAAATCGGAAGCCTAAATGGGATGAAAAGCTCATTGAAGCAGCTGGGAATGTTCTGGGGATCCAGATGATAGAAGAAGAAAGAGGTCCCAATATCACAATGAACATGTTGCACTCTCTCACACAGCTTCGCTACCTACAAAGTGGTGCACAAAGTTTCAGAGAGATGCTACTTGATGATGAAGATTGATCCATAATTTGGCCCACTGATGAACAAAATGGATCATTCCATTCGTCCTCCAAAAAGAAGAGACAAAATCAACATTTAGCATATCGAAAGAATATGGATAGGTTCACATGCGCAGTCTCAGGATGTTGATGCACAAAACAACCATGATTATGCATTGTTGCTCCACAGAGTTGCAAATTGCAAAAAAAAAATCTTGTTTCTCCATGATGGCTGCTCCATAGAGTTACAAATTGCAAATTGCAACAAGTATGGAAGCTTGTTTCTTGATTACCTACTTATCTTAAATGGGGGGGGGGGGGGGGGNACTTTTGGCCTAGTTGTGAGGGCCCAAGTTGTCCAAAGTTAGGATTAAGGGGCAGTGTTAGGATTAATTAATCCTCCTTTGTCCAATATAGTCTATTTGGTCATTTTTCCTAACTTAGTAAGTTATTATCACTTATTTATAGTATGGGGGACACACCTAGGGGTTATCTTCCACTTACTACATGTGCATACATGATTTTATGTGCGTCTGGGACCAATCCCTACATTATAGGATCCCACTCTAAGTGCCACCAGCAACCTCCATCGGTTGGTTGTGGTAGGTAAGAAGTTATGCTGAGCTATCCTCTAGTTACAATCAATTATATTACTTTCAGTTAGCCTAATGCCAGTTTTGCATGGATGCAGGGACTATGGCTCCTTTTCTCCACCTACCTCATCAGTTAACTGATTGTAGACTGATTTAGACATCTATAGTTATACTAGTGAGCTCCAACAATGATTTAGACACACTAAGTTAGCTAATCAGTCAGTTAGAACTGATAGATCCAAATCCTATCTTTAGATTTCAAATTCTATTTATTGTATAATCATTGTATTATTTATTAATGAATGAAGATTAATGTTATGATTATCTAAGCAATTCTTTTCCGATTTATCTGAAATTTGTGTCATGAATTATTTTCTCGGTGTACATTCATCTTGATTATTCCATTGCATAATTCCTTTCCAATAACTCTTATCATAGCCTGTAGATCTATGGTTCTCAAATTTAAAACCTCTTGTTCTCCTTATCCTCTTATTGAAAATATGAATTATGAGGAAATGCATGTTGCATCTTATTCAAAATTACCCTTTTGATCACTTAAAAATCCTCTTTACTGCCCATATTTTAAAGATAATCTTTACTCATCATCGTTTGATCCATATTTTTCAACTCATTATATGTGTGTGTGTATGTGTATGTGTGTTTGTGTGTGTGTGTGTGTGTTTATCTATATATGTATATATGTGTATAGGTATATATGTATATATGTATATGTATATATGTGTGTGTGTGTGTGTGTGTGTGTGTGTGAGTGAGAGAGAGAGAGAGAGAGAGAGAATTTAACATTTGTAATTGTCCCATCACTTAAGTACTTAAAATTTTTTCTTTCAATTTGGATAGCTAGTTACACATTTCCTCATTTTCTTCACAAGTCATGGTTGATCACTCTAGAGGTTTAATTGCTGTAATATTTTTTGTAAAACCCAATTACATGTGAGCCAAAAATAATAATTATCTCTAATTCTCCTATATTTCCTATTTATCACACATTTTGAATCTCCCAAAACAAATATTCCAGTTAAAATTTATGAAAGTTTCAAGTTAACATACCTTTAGAAACTCTGGTTTGTATGTTGTTTTTGTATCTGACCTTACTCCTAAATTATCTCTAAAATTTCAGACCCTATAATATTAAAACATTTTACTATTATAATTATATGTATTCTCTCAAATTCCATAGGTTTGACCCAATTATGATGTGCCAAGAGACAGTTATGGTAGCTTTATGAAAAGATGGTATTTTTGTCCTTTTCATGAGAGCAAACTTGTATGGATTAACATGTGTCTAATTTTTTTATTCCAATCTAAAAATTTTAACACAAACACTATGATTTTGATTCCATTTAATGAAATAGGTTACACTCAATTTGGATCTCACAAGGTTCATATATAATGATTTTACCCATAACACATGTTTGAGACTAGTTTTTGGACTAGTAAAAAACCATGACTTACAGAGACTATAACTCCAAAATTATAATGAGCTAGGACCTAAATTTTTTACCACATGTACTTATATATCTATTCTAAGTCTCCTAAAAAATTATCTATTTTAGACATCCTTAAAAATAAGTTATAGATAAAATGGTTCTAATACCAAATGTTATGCACAAAATTCCCAAAATAGCATAAAATAGAAAGAAAGAGTAACTCAATGCCTTGAGTATGAAATAAAAATATAAATAAGAAGCCTATTCAATAAATCAACCTCCTTATACATTGTATCAAAATCACAAGACAAGATGAGATGATCATAAAACTAGGTCTCATTGTTATATACAAAGGAGATGAAGGGTACAATTACAATTAAGGTCTTACCCAACCAATAAATACATTACTATTATAAAAATAGAAATGTAATGTCGCAACATATAAGGATTAACACATTCACCCAATAAAAATTATATTATGAAAATTAAATCTAAGCTATTCGTCAAACTTAAACTAAGTTATGGAAATGAAAGTACATAAAGGAAATTGCAACTGCTAAAAGAAAGTATTCAACCATCCATTATACCTTCAAAGAAGGGCCTTTCATTTAAGGAAAGGTGTTAAATACCTTAAGAGAACCTATTCACACAAAACATGAAAACATGAATCTCAATATTTATTTCCAAAAATGAGCCACACCAAATGGATTGAAATCTCTTATATTTATAGGATATTGTTAAGGGGTTACAGGGTTCTTGGGGATTCTAACCTAATTATGAGAAACCTAAAAACCTTAAATAATTTAGAAGAAATATCCTAATTGTTTCTTTAAAATGAAATAACTTCCAAGGAGTAACTAACTAATAACTTATTTAAAATACTCAACTAATAATAACCCAACAATCCAATAACACACTAGGAGAATTTCGTAGCAAATTGGGAATTGTCCATTTGACATAGAGAAATTTTGGCATGCCAATATCCATGTAATGTGTATAGTTTGGGAATTAAATTAACATACGAACAAAAATCCTTTGCATCCATTAAATAATCAAGCTCATAAAATTCATTCAAATTCCTTATAAAAGTTGTTAAAATTCATCAAATCGGAAGAAATTTTAAACAAAATCCAAAGGCTATTATCTAATGATTTAGTTAATAAGAATGGTATACATAGGTAAATTAGCGACTAATTTCTCATGAAAATGAAATAAAATGATGAAATTTAAGGATATTTTTGGGGTTCATCATACTTACCAAGTGAAGGATTTGTGCATCTTTGTGAAATGAAATTAACCATTATACTCCCAATTTTCATGTTCATTTGTAGCAATGATGGAACTGGCCTCCCACCTACTTAAAATTGGGTACCACAAAGAGGAAATATAAATATGAGTTACTACCAGTTCTCACTAGCTTGCATGAAATATCTATGGACTTGAATGTCTTTGATAATTTAGTTGTGATTGCATCAATAAACTAACCATTATAGGTTTTCAACTTGTTGCCTCATTACACTACTAATCGATTCTTCAATCTAATGGATCTGTTTTTAAGAATACTTGAAGTAACTTCCATCATTATGTTGAAAAATAGTGTCATAGAAATCCTTAATTCTAAAATAGTATTGTTGAACTTATGATTTAAAATAATGTCTAATGAAATCTTCATTGTTAACAAATGCTACTAAAATTCTATTGTAAAATAGTGTTGGTAAACATAAAAATTTTATAAATAGTAGTTGCTATAACAATTATGGACACCAAATAAATAAGAAAATGTTTCATCAACAAGTGTCGATATTGACCAACACTATCATTTTAAATTCTCATCATCCATTTAGTAAAGCATCTTAAAAAGGGAACTTTGAGATGCTGAAGTCTCCTATCTTGGGGAAGCTAAAAAGTGATTCTTTAAAATTGGGATCATCCAATCTCACTAGAGAGTCTTCATCAATATTTCCTTTGGTAGAAAACATAGATACTAAAAAGAAAAAATATGCATAGTGTCAACAAAATAAGAATGATAGCATGTGCATTGTCTTTCCCTCATCTAGCTTTTTTTATTTTACAATTATGTTTGGCTCCTTTATCAATGGCTCATCATTCATAGTTACATTGAACTCATCCTAACTATCTTTCTCATGACATGAAGTGTTAGATGACACCCCTTAACTAAATATCTTCGTTGTCCTTGGAAAAAATCAAGTATAATGGTATGGAGTGTGATCATGAAAAAGGTAAGGAAAGAGCAAGAAAAATAATGGAAACAAAATGGAAAGAATGAGATATAGGAACCACATCCAAATGGGTCTAATTGACAATATTTTGAAAAGGAATATGAATTTCAAATAGATTTCAAGGAGAAAGTGAAATTTGTGCCTAGTTAGTTGGTGAAGAATTGTTCTAGAGAAAAAATAATTATATTGTTGGAAATAGTTGAAATTCATTAGCAAATTAGTATACTATATGAGGCAACATCCTTTATAAAGTGTGCAATTCAACACTAAGGTGCCATTATGTAGTATTCCTAATTGTTGTAGTAGGTATTCAACTAACATAAGTGGGTTTCATTCTTTGTCATATTGCTATTAAACAAATGAAGATCACCAACAAATTGATTTTCATATGTTCTTATGTCATGTGGCGCCCAAGGGTTTTTAGAAAAATATAATTTATTTTTCTTTGTCATACAAGATAACTTGCCAACTAGATTGTTTTCAAGAAACCATATGACATGTACTAATATCCCATGGGGTTTTCATCATGATATTTTCTGTGTGGATTTTTTTTTTGAAATGGTTAAATTTTTCCATTACTCTATGGTTTCTCTCTTTGATTGTTTCCTTTCCTGAAAGTTCCAAAACAACATGTATTCATCTCCATAACAACCGATATGATAGATAATTTTGAAGAAATTATAATAGCAAATTCATGTATGCTAAGTGTATCATTAACCACCAACATGTGTTGAATTTTTTTTCATAAGTGTACAAAGTCTATTTTAAAATTATATTGGCATGCACCTTTATGTTGAAGTTTTGAAGGAAAGCTTATTTTCTAATATGTCACCTCAAATTCCCTTCTTTAAATATCATTTTCAACATATGTTGACAGGATTCAAGTTGTTCATATATGTCTTGATACTATGTTTTTGGGGAAATGAGCATCAATCTCTTATTTAATTCCAACTTATCCTAAAGGTGTTCACTTTTGACATGTAAAGTCTAGTTAGATCTAGATTATAGGCTTTTTGTCATAAAATCATTGGAAGAGATGTGTCATTATAAACTTGTGGTTTTCTCAAGTAGCTATCAAATCTCTTCTTTAATAAAATCATTATTCCCCCAACATATTCGCTTTATTTCTAAGGATTTTTAAGGGAGTATTTCAAGGTTTCAATATAAACAATATTCTCTTGAATTGAAGCTTCTACCTTTTCAAATAATTGGTTTTTCACTATCAATTTATTCCTCCATTCCTCTCAATATCTTGGATTTCAATAATAACTTTGCTTCAAGATGTTGTTTCTACATATTCAAGATATAATTCATCACCTCAAACCAAATTTGATGTAAATGTCAAAATTGAAGAATATAAACTCCATAGAAAATAACTACCATAAAAAAATGGGTTGAAAACATCAATCTTGAAATAAGTAGCGATGTCATGGAATAATTTGATCCAAGTCCATGTATGGATATTGTTGAATTTGATTGACAGGTTGTTGAAGGATCAACCCTTGAAGTAGATTAAGATTTGAAAGTAAAGATACAACTATATCCACTCTAGAATGAAATAACATAAAAACTTGCTATCAAATTCTAAAATTAACATTCGCTTAAAAGTATCTAATTGTGTAGTTCCACTTGTAGTACATGATGAAAAAAATTGTTAGAATCTAATTCCAAATATAAATACCCCAAAAATAATGTAATAGGCCTAAATATTTCATTTCAAATTCATTCTTAAGATTATTCTTCATTTCTTGTATAACTGTAAGTTGGGTACCAGTAAGGATAATATCATCCACACAAAGTACCACAATGAGGACATCATCATCAAACTTCTTAACATACATATTTGGATAATATATACATCACTTAAAACCATTTGTCAAGAAATAAGTATCAATTTTATCATACCAAGCTCTAAGTGCATGTTTAAGACCATATAAAGACTTGTTTAATTTGCATACCAAACTTGGAGTTTCAAGAGGAATAAAACCAAGTGGTTGTTGTATAAATGTCTTCATCAATGTCACCATTAAAATATGCACTCTTGACCTCCATTTGGTGTATTTCCCATTGATAATATGCAACAAGAGAAAGAAGAGTTCTTATTGGGTTCAGTTTAGCAACTAGAGCAGAATTTTAAGTATAATCAATACCTTCTTGTTAAGAAAATGATTTCACTATTAACCGAGCTTTATGTTTTTCAATCCATCCTTCCATAGTAAACTTGGGTTTATATATGCACCTACATATAACTAAATTCTTTCCAAGAGGAAGAGGTACAAGAATCCTTGTCTTGTTTTTCATTATAAACAAGTTATACTCAACAATCATTGATTTCTCCCATTCAGGTTTATCTTAGCTTCAGCATAGGTAGAGGGATCATATGTGGCCATATTTATTCATGAAAGAAAATCTAGATGTTGTTCAATGAGTTTCGAAAGGAATTTCATTCTCATAACCTATGGATTCAAGAGTTCTCTAGGCCCAAACAGGAAGAGTAGTGATAGGAAGCACACTAGTATCTTCAAAACATTCAAGAGGATCACTTGAAGAATAATTTAATGAACTAGGATAAAGGGTAGGCATAGAAGTAGAGGAAAGGCTAACAAATATAGGAGAAACATAATTTGGAGGCAAGTTCAAGGTAACATGAGGTTCAACAGATGCAGGAAAAGGAGAGATTTCATTGAATTTAACTTCTCGCCTAATGAAAATACATTTGTGAGACTTAGTTTTTTTTCATCCAGGATATGTTCCCAGCATTCATTGTCAAATATCTTAAATTCATAATATCATATTTTATTCCATTCCATTTTTCTTTGGGATCAACCTACAAAATTGTGTTGGTAGGAACTCTATTCAAAATATAGTTACCACAACAAATAACTTCTGTGCAGAAACATTTATGTAATCCTTTAGAATAAAACACATCTATCCATTTCAAGAGAATTCATATTCTTCATTTAAGCTAACCCATTTTTTGAGGTGTATAAGGAACAATATTTTGATATTGAATGACATGCTTAGATAAATATGCATTAAATTCATTTTTAGTGAATTCACCCCATTATCAATTCTCAAAGTCTTAATACTTTTATTGGATTCATTTTAAACCATGGATTTAATATCTTAAAATATACCAAAGGTCTCACTTTTATGTTTCAAAAAGTGAACCCAAGATTTGGGACTAAAGTCATCATTAAAAGTAAGAAAATAGACTGAATGATACAAAGAAGGAGTTCCAAGAGGACCACAAATATCACTATGAATTAGTTGCAATGCTTCTTTAGCACACCAAGCTTTAACTTTATCAAACATTTCCTTATGATATTTACCAAGCACAAACCCTTCACAAACACTTTTGGTGGAAGAAATTGAAGGTAATGGAAGTACCATTTTAGACGTCATTTTCATTTTACCATAATTCAAGTGACGTAATATTTCATGCCATAATTTACTTTATTCATTAGCATGGAAAACATACGAACAAAAAGGTTGATCTTTGTTACAGCTGATTTTACCACACATGGTGGATCACACATTTATGGCCCTTGTACTCTTATGTATCCGAGACTGCCGTATGTACTTGCAGTCATGTGCAGATTTTGATTATTGTATTATACTATTGGATGGCTGGTTCTTCCAGCTGGTTCTTCATCACTCTACTTTTGGGATGGGCTTATAATGTATTTTGGCCATTGTATCACCCCTATGACCTCACACATTAGGGGGCATTTGTTACAGCTGATTTTACTGCACATGGTGGATCACACATTTATGGCCTTCCCTGTCCCTCTACAGACTCTTTGGACCCCATGGACCATTTTTGTACCTTTGATGTTTCCAAGATCATCCCTAAAAACATGCATTATTTTCCATACATGACTTTTAAGCCTATTCTCGCGTATATACGTGGATATGACCCTCAAACCCACGTACATCGAGATGTGTGCAAAAGGCCAAATAGTTTTGTAGTTTCCCTTGATGTGGATCCGAGTCACTTGTCTCTTGGCCTTCCATATGCCTTGAGATCGCTTAGATTTGACCTTCCATTACCCCATTGAAGCACTATATAAGAACCCTTTGGATACATTGAAAGGGGAGGAATTAAAGAGCAAGAAAAATATAGTCCATTGTTGCCGGAGCTTATACTTGAGTCTGCATCCCTTTGTTCCTTGGAGCACTTTGTGTTCTTCTCAAGCTTTCCTTTGCTTGTGAGCTTGCTATCAAGATATGGAAGCTTGAAGTGGTGGAGGCCCAGGTGGAGGACTCAGTTTCTTCGGTTCGCAGATGTGCCGACAGAGGTTGTCACCATTGTAATCTCTTATTTATATTAATAGAAATATCTTTTCCTGTCCAATAATGTGTATCTAAATTAATATTGAATCCATAGATACTTTTAAATGCTTATATGTTATTGATTATATATGCTAGAGTAGGTCTAACACCATTATATAGCATTCTTGTCTTGTTTGTTGAATGTTGAGAGAGCAAATTGCTAATACAAGCGAGAGTGGAAAAGCTCAACGGGGATCTACATCAACCATTCAGAATAAGGTATGTTTTGAGATCCTTTAGTGTTAGATGTTTTATTTCTCTTGCATATGGGAAAGGATTGATTTCTATGGTTACTCTGTCTATTGTGATACCCCAAGCCATAGGAAGTTTTCTCCGTAACAGAATTGAAAACCATACTGGGGATTTCCTAGTCATTTCCTTTGGGGGGTTTATCGGCATTCAATGTTCTTGATTTGCTCTAATTTATTAGTTTCTGAGTCGGATCTGGGGGCATGTTTGCCTAGTAGTGTATGATAGGAGTAAATTTTGTCTCATCTTGTCTGTTTACCTTCTTTCTTATCTCGTTTTCTTCCTGTACGCGAGTTTTGTCTTCACAGTCACGTGTACACGTGGTTTTTACTGGGATATTCGCATATATACATGGGTTTTCTGCACATAGTCGCGTATGCCCTGAGTTTTTCCTTTTGGGGGAAGATTAAATGTTGTTGGGTGAGTTTGGATAATTGTTGAGTCTTCTTGGATGCTTCTGGAGTCTGTATACACCTATGTTTCTGACCAGAGACGCTTTTTAGTTTGAATTTTTTGAAGATGTTCTTGTCATTTCATTTTCTATTTTTTGTTTTGGGATTAGTGCATTAGGTCTCTTTTACCTTAGTGCTTTGCTTGGGTGTTGTATGATAGTGCTTGTAGAGTCTGGGGGTTGTAGAGTCATACTTTTTCTTTATTATCTCATTTTAATTAAGAAAATACAAAAACATTTGCTTTTTGCATCATTATGCATTGTTGCATTTTGCATTTTGCATGGTACTTGCATTAGGTTTGCTTGGAGAAGTATTAGTCAAATTTTCATATAGGAATGATTGCATATTCATTTGAAGGAAAATTTTGCACTTCATGTAGTAGCATACCCCATTTTTCATTCGACACAGTGCATTTGCATTGATTGTTAGGTGTGCATTTTACTTCTTGTTGCGTCATAACATCATTAGTTGCATGACCATTTGCCCTTTTGAGTAATAAGCCAATTAAAATCAACTCATAATAAAATGAATTACACTCTTTTCTTTTATAGGGTGCACCAACAAGATTAGTTTTTAGGGTCTTGGAATAGTTCATTGTGAGTAAATTCTCCAAGACCACTAAATGAAACATTTATGTGTCTGTCCAGGTGAGAGTGTGAAATTCCTTTATATAATTAGTGTTTCTTGGGATCCTCCTCTTACAAGGGAGTTAAGAATGAGGCAGTGTGAGCATTTATTGATTGGGATGACCCATGTTCATAACTAAGTAGCACCAGAGATATTTCTATGATTGTATTCATATCTGGGGGCTCTTTCAAGAGTTTCGGGCTTTGCTACCCTACCCATACGGTCAATCCCACCTGCGACTATCTACCTGAGCATTGATTATATTGAGGTAAACTTAGTTTCCTTACCTAGGTTATCAAGGGGGTACTTCAAAGAGGTTATTCTACAGGTGTCCTGGCCAGGTAGGGGTCAGACATCACAGTCACTATATGCGTTGAAGCTGAGGGCCACTATAATTGGTTACGAACCTCTGCTTATTGTGTATGGGATTCTCAAGCCTCTCCTAAGTGAGACATACCTGCTTCATTCGGGAGCTCAAATATCCTACCCTTGTTTTCTTGTGATTTGGATTTACATTTTATAGGTGTATGCTCTGCGCATGCTATTTTTCCTAGGGTTTGTGTAATTAGATCGAGTCTTTTTCATTTTTGAGTCATTGTGGATTCAGGCGTGGCACTTCGCCGTTCTTGTCATTTAGCAGGACTTACACCTTACACATCTCCTCCTCCTTTAGGAGAGAGAAACAGACAATCCAAACAGACTACTTCTCACGTTGATTCATACATGATGGGAGATCACGAGGATGAGATTCCTGAGATGTCTTCTCCACCTCATGAGGTTGGGGATGCAAATTCTACTCTCGTATATGATCCTTCACTAGAAATACCTTCACATTCTGGTTATAAACCCTCATTCACAGGTTACCGATATTCGTTTCCAGGCGAGGAGACTCATCATGAACCCACAAGCACTAGTCATGTTCGTTATGGCATGCCTGATATCCCTGCACATGATCCGGCACATCATGCCGAGTCAAAAGTTGAACCTAGCACTATTCCTGGGGGCACTCCTATTCCTTTCCATGTGGAGAGATTTGGGAGCACTAGTCACATTGCACCTTCCATCCTAGTGGTGGAAGCTACCTCACATGTTTGTTCTAGACCTAGTGTTAGTAGTCATATGCGAATACCAAAATCGAGACGAGTGACCATAGGGAATACCACTTACATCCCTTCACATGTATGTTCATCCTCAAACCCTACTCCGAATGCATTTTTGACAACCCTTTCTTCCCCCCATTCACATGGTTCTTAGGGCCGAAATATCACTACTAGCCATGTTCATACTGTGGTTGCTCGCACGATAGTATCTTAGAGTCAAGTACCTCCTATTGTCTTGGGAGGTCATATTCCTATTTCTGGATCGTCTCACAGTCCATCGCAAGGAGTTCCCCATATCCCTAACTATGTAGCTTCTCATGGGACATCCCATGGGACACCTTATGGATCTTCTCATGGACAGTCTTACGGACCGCAGTATGGACGGGAACTATCAACCCTATGGGTACGGGTATCAACAACCTACTTGCTCTTCTAATTATGGCTTTGTAACAGCGCATATTCAAGGTACACCACATCATAATGCTTCCATATAGCCCTACACGGGTCAAATGGGAGGAGGATATTATGGCCAAGGCCATGGTATTTACAGTAATCAGCCTTATATGAACTAGAACTATCAGGGAGCATGGCATAGATCGGCTCAACCTAGGCTCCCTTTCCTCGCAATGTTGAACTTACCTGACTTATCGAAACTTATGAATGATCTGGTATCTCATGACCCGGCCTAGTCGGTTGTCCCTAACAAGCTTCCCTTAAACATTCCCAAGTTCAAGGGCAAAGCAGGAGAAGATCCTAGTGAATATGTCACCACTTTTCACCTTTGGTGCTCTTCCAACTCCTTACATGATGACTCAATTTGTTTAAGGCTATTTCAACACACCCTCACTGGGCCTGCAACGAAATGGTATATAGAGTTACCAAGGGGGCATTCATTTTATTCGATGACCTTGCCATGAATTTCCTCAATCAATTTCAGCTACCCATGCGTTACGACATTGGTACAAAACTCTTGTCGACATTTCGACAAGACAAAGCCACACATATCTCGGATCATATTCAAGAGTGGCGTAGACGGAAGAGGTTGATTAAAGCCTTTATACCACCAAAATTTCTCCTTGAGTGGTTCCCCAAGTCATTGTTACCTTACATTGCGAAGGATGTTTCTACATCTGGAATCCAAAACAAGGAACAAGCAATATTTAGGGCACAAGAGTTGGATTTGATCTACGCTCAATCCAGACTTTTGTATGAGATTATGCCTAACGCTCTATGTTCTAGTTTTGATCACAAGATCAAGCCTAGACCACATGCCAATGGCATCGTAGGTTGTACAAGTGCCAAACCTGTGGATTTGGTTGTGAAACAAGTGAGCCAATTATCTCTTAATCAATCTGCTTCGAGACAAGCCACGGCTTCATCTCAACTCACCCAAATGATGAGTGTAGTTTTCGTGCAATCGTTAGACCAGAAGGGCAACCAACAGCCTGGAAGGAATAAGAAAAAGGGTAAAAATAATCGTAAGGGTGAGAATAAGAACGAAAAATGCTAATTTTAATGACAAGAACGCCTACAATGCTGGGGGGGACAAACAGTCTAAATGTAAGGTAAAGTTTCCTTGCAAATTGTGTAAGGAGGACCACCTCACTCACTTGTGCCCTCATATGGAAGATTCTTTGAGATCCATAGCACAGGGCCCAGCTGTGCTAACTAATCCTTTACCCTGTAATCAAAATATGAACTCGAGGACCCATGATGCTCATTCTGCATCGGGTGGAGATCAAAATCCACTGGAAGCCAATACTGGTCATGGTTGCATCAACATGGTACATGCTACTAAGTTTGTGACTCGTGCAAAAGATTATGGTTCGTCACAACCGGACCTTGGAAAAGAACATGCTCCACCTGAGAGCCCTTTGCGTATTGAAAACCCTATGGATAAACTTTAAATTGCACCTCGCATTCCTAAGGGAGTCCTAAAGAATTCAGGGCATAATCCTAATGCCCGAGCTGGCCAGAACTATTCAATTGTCGAGGATTTGGGCGAAACTCCTTGTGCGATGTCTACGCTTGAAGTACTTCAGAGTTGTCCTCTGCAAAGGAAAGCCTTGCTTTCTACTCTTAGGATTAATGATGGAAAATCTTCTTCCGTCATCAAATTTGAAACCATGGGACTAAATCCTCACTTGCCTTACTACGTGTCTCTTTTGATTCATGTAGAGTGTCTTAATATGACCATCAAATGCATTGTGATTAACGAAGGCATTGTTGCTTCTGTGATGTCTTTGTCGTGTTAGAAGGGTTTGGGTTCTTCTGATTTGTCTCAATCTACTACTATGTTGACTACCTTTGATGGTAAATCATTTCATCCACACGGGATTCTTCCTTCTCTTAAGGTCCAATTAGAAGGGAAGACCATCGTGATCAAGGTCGAGGTGGTTGACGCACCCCTTGACTACAATCTTTTGTTGGGTCGGAATTGGATGTATAGTATGCAAGTCATAGCCTCTTCTCTCTTTCGAGTAGTATGCTTTCCATTTCATGGGAAGATTGTTATGATTGATCATACATCATTCCATAATCCGAGTGTTAGTGCATCATCGGGAGCTTCTATCCCGATTATCGATCATTCTCAGCGGTAACTAGGAGTGTGGGTGTGGGTATGTATCCATCTCTTATGGGGACCTTTAGCTGTCCTACGCCCGTTCTTATAATCGGATCTAGTTTCTATGGGGCTTCATCTTCGTTGAATTCAGTGTCTTTTTGCACTACCCATATGGAAGATCCTTGGATTCTTTTTTCACTGAGTCCTTCGAATGGACCTATCAAAACAGATGTGTCATTGCCTGCAACAATGATAGCATATCAAGTGAATCTTGATTGTGTTGCAGAGCCTAGTCCTTCCTCTTCACGGATGGAGGAGGAGGACCCGTATGTGCTTCCTACATGGGTAGTTGTGTCCTCTCATGCAGATGATTTCCTTGATGATGTTTTTCCATCAGATGAAGCCATTAATGAGGCCATTTCTGGGGTTGAGCCACCTTCGGAAGAGTTACATCATAGATCATATTTTCTTCTTGATCTTAACCATATGGAGTGTGAGGACTTTAGGGAGATTCTTAGTGAGAATATTGGCAGTCCCATGGTTCCATTGAGCTCTCCTGGTTAGATGGCTGATAGGAACATGGAAAATTTATCACCTACTATTCCTATTAATATTTCTCGCAATCTTGGCAAAGTTGACAACGTCTACATTGGGGAAGATTGTTCCCCTAATGAAATCAAGGAGTATAGCGAGCTATTTAAAGAGTTTTGTGGCATATTCGCTTGGTCATATGAAGAAATGCTAGGTATCGACCCTCGTATTATCGAACATGAGATTAAGACATATCCGAATGCAAAGCCCGTTCAACAACATTTGTGTGTAGTGAATCCTAGAAAAGCACCCGCTATTAAGACTGAGATAGAGAAGTTGTTAAAAGCCAGTTTTATCTATCCCGTTCCCTTGACAGAGTGGGTTTCAAATCCCATTCTAGTTGATAAGAAGCAGAGAGCGATCCATACATGCACTGATTTTCGTGATTTAAATCGTGCTTGTCCTAAGGATAATTTTCCCACACCATTTATTGATCAAATTTTGGATGAGTGTGCGGGAAGCGAGGTATTGTCCTTCATGGACATTTTTTCCCGATATAATCAGATTCAAATCAAACCCGAGGATCAACATAAAACTGCATTTATTTGTCCTTGGGGTACGTTTGCATATCGAAAGATGCCTTTCGGTCTTAAAAACGTCAGAGCCACATTTCAGTGGGCCATGACCCTAATTTTTCATGATCTCAAAATGATTATCGAAGTGTATTTCAATGATCTTGCTCCTCATTCTCATATGAGAGTGCGTCATCCATACCATTTGAGATTAGTATTCGAAAGATGCCGACATTACCAGATTAGGTTAAATCCTCATAAGTGCATCTTTTACGTGACTTTTGGTCACTTTCTAGGGTTCATTGTATGCCAAGGAAGGTATAAGAGTCGATCCCTTAAAGGTTGAGGCAATACTTCAATTGTCTCCCCCACGTAATATTAGACATCTTTAGTGTTTGCAAGGCATGGCAAATTTCTTGCTGAGATTCGTGGTTAATTTTGTCAATTTGACTAAAGGCTTTATGCATCTTTTAAAGCAGGACACTATTTTTTGCTGGGATGAGCAAGCTCAGGAGTCCTTTGATGCTCTTAAGCAAGCCTTAGCATCGGCCCCCGTGCTTAGTCCACCTGACTATAGCAGTGATTTTTTTATTTATGTGGCCACGTCTATGGAGATGGTGGGTATGTTTTGGTTCAGGAGGATGAGGAGCTCCACGAGCATGTCATATATTATTTGATCTCAAACCTTATTGATGTAGAAATCCATTATTCTCATGTGGAGAAACTTGCCTTGGCCACTATTCATGCGGTTTAGATATTGAGACATTACATTCTCCTTCGCCAGACCTTGGTGGTATCTCATGTCAATCCATTTCAGTTCGTCGTCACTAGAAGAATGATCGGGAGAAAATATAATAAGTGGATTGTTATTTTGCAAGAATTCGATCTCGAATTCATTTCAGGTAAATCAAAGAAATCGTTGATATTTGCAGAGCTCATTTCTAATTTTCCAAGTGTGCAAGAGGAGGAGGTTTATGAGGATACGTTGTCGATGAGCATATTTTCCTTATCTCAACTTTGGACCCATGGTATGGGCATATCATTGTATATTTGCAAATGTTGAAGGTGTTGATGTAATTGTAACTTTAGAATGTATTCACTTGTAATTCTTATCTATTGTAACCCGATGTTTATTCCAGGATGTATTGTAATGTATTTGAGTCATGTCATACCCCGATGTTTATTCTGGAAAGTTTCTATAATGAGAAAGCCATGTCAAGTCATTATGGGTAACCCTCCTATTGGTCAAGGGTTAAAGTCCCCATAGTTGTGGGGACCTTGGGTTATTAGACTATCTTAGTGAATTCGACCCTAGGTGAGTCATTGTAAGTCAGGGCAATAGTCCCCACCATTTTGTTACCCTCCTACTGGTTGGAGGAGGCAAAGTCCCCACAAGTGGTGGGGCACTAGGGTTATTAGACACTCCTAGAGATGTCGGCTCTAGTAAGTAATTGTTAAGTAAGGCCGACATGATGGAGTGGTTTCCAAGTGAACAAAAGAATATAAATAGAGAGTGAGAGCCTCTCTATTTATCACTTGCAACACTCACACTCACTCATTGGGGCGCATGAGTGAGAGAGGAGAAGCTCTCTCAGTGTGAGAGAGAGAAATGGCTGCTGTTGGGAGATCATCTTACTGTTTTGGGATTTTAATGTTTTGGTGTTGATTCTATCTCTGAGGAAGTTGTGGGGTTTTCTCCTTTATGGTTTCCCCAAGGAAAACTCTTTGTGTCTCTTGTCTCTTGTGATGTGCTTATGTTTTATTGTTGTGCTTCTCATTCTCTCAGTAAAATGATCCTAAGATCATAATTCTAGCTTATATGATGAAAAACTAACATGGTATCAGAGCTAACCTGAGAAGAATACATTGTGCAGCTACAGAAGCTAGGGCTTCTTAATTTTTGGGTCTCTCTCCACAATCCATCATCAAAAGTATGCTAGGATGACTCTCCATTGAAGGGCGCATCTTTCTGTCGAAGCGGAATTCGATTCTGAGCATTTTCAGTTTTCGATGTGGAAATTAGGGCTTTCTATAGAAGAGGAATTTTTTAGTGAGACCAGCATAGGATTTTTCTCCTCATAAAAACTGAATTTTAAAGACCTGGATCAAGAAATTTGGTTGGGTGAAACTCCAGGAAAGTCAAACCCTAGTTTGACCCCGAGCTGGAAAACCCTAAATACTAAAACTGCTACGTTTTGGTACATTCGCTATATTCCAAGATTGGAAAAGGATCAGGTGCTGAAAATTTCAGGGACCGAATATACAATTCTGATGAACATTGTGTCCAAAAATCATCCTTATATTCGCTATATTCTGGGAGATATGATCCCTCCAAGTTAGGGTTCTAGCCTCTTCCAGAATTCATCCCTAAACAGGACACCTAGGGATAATTGCAATATCTTGGGCTACAGAGGTCCAAATGGAATTCTTGAATATTTTCCAGAAAGGGCATGGACGGAAATTTCTGTGGTCTGAATATCAGACTTAGAAGATCAACCAGTGACACATGGCATGCAGTACAACTTCATTGTTATGAACAGTCCTGTAACAAATCACCTTAGGAAAAGGATCATAAATCCAAAATGGTGAAACCAATTCTGATGAAACCTACGATTTTGGATCAGGTACATGCGAGGTTACCTCAGTGAAAAATTTCAAACATAGAGGAGTATAAATTTCAGAGATATCACAAAAATAGTAACAGGAATTTCTGCAGAAGAAATTGGAAAATTAGGGCTTCCTGTTCCGGGAGCTTCCCTCCACTGTTTTCATAAAAGGAGTACATTGGACAACTCCATTTGAAGATATCTATCTGTCTATCCAATCAGATCTGAAATATTCCAAGTTTTGAAAATTATGGTTTCTGTGACAAACCCTAGATCAACCAACTACGGAACCAAGACGGACACCTCAAATCGGTAAGATCTAATCCTTTGTTATTTTCATTTGAGGTTCTCATTTCAAAGTGATCTATCACATCAGCTTGATGATAAGCTTGGTGAAGTTGAACAACTTCCAAGCATGGAAGTATATGATCTCTTTGAAGAAAATGGATTGGACACCTACATGAGCATAGAGGTTCCAATTCCAAAGGGAGATGAGGCTAGAAGCCTTACACAAGAAGAACTTGGTCAAGGCCAAGAAGATCATGGATGATTCAGTCATGAATCAACTTGTACCACAAGTGTCTCCCTAAAGACACCAATGAGGTTTGATTCCTTGACCAAGCTATTTTAAGGGAAGAATATACACCAGAAGACAACCTTAAGAAACCGGTTGAAGAATGTGAAGATCCAGAATGCAGAGACCATGCAGTCATAAGGGTCTCTCAAATCAAAGAACAACTTGAAGCGGTAAAAGAAGAAGTGAAGAATCTAGAAGTGGTGATGGCCACCTTGAATGGCCTCCCAGGATCATGGGATTCATTCATTTGAGGAATGTGTGCTAGAATTAAGTGATTACTTTCAGCAGACCTTGGGAAGAAGAAGAAGCTCAACTCATTATAAGAGAAGAGAAGATGGGAGCAATTGAAGAACAAGCTCTCACCATCAAAAGAAGATCCCTCAAGCGATGAGGAATACGAAGAACTCAACTCTTGAAGAAATTCTTATCCACCTTAGCATTTGGATAAGAAATGATGCTATTATGATGAAGAAGATGATGAAGCTGAAGACTCAAGAAGGAGTATACCCACGAAACAAATAAAGATAAGTATTCAATTGTCATTTCATGATATTGTTTTGTTATGCATTTGTTATATTCAGTTGATGTATTATGCATGATAGGATGTTTGCATTAATGACAATATACTACTAATATATATGTGATGGGTAAGTAGCTCATGGTGCTATACAACTCTCCATTGCTACTTATCTAGAATGAAACCTCTTTGATGACATATTGGATTAGTGCACAATCGCAATGTTGTCCTGGTAGAGATGGAAGGCATCTAGAAAGTTTCAGTGAGATATGGATGAATGTTGTATTGGCTAAAGTAGTTGCATGATCATATATTTATGCATAAGTATTTTCCAGTATGAATATTCCTTATGAAATGTTCTAACCATATAAATGCATTTGACTTGTAGGAAAGACCGCATACATAATCACCTACAAGCAAACAAGAATGAAGACTTGTTCCGAAGAACAAGTGACGACAGTTCAAAGACAAAGAATAATATGACGAGTGCAGCGACATCATTGATACAGAACCTTCCATCCATGAAGAAGTAACCAAGCAGAAATGGAAGACCAGTTCAAGAAGAACGATGTCTAGGATGCAGTATCAATACATGAAGGGAAGTTTGTAGCTCCATCATGCAGTAGATGGAAACATCATGGGATACAAAGCAAGATTCATAGCATGAGGATTCTCACGAAAAGAAGGCATAGACTACGAAGAGACATTTTGCAGCCACTAGAAGTGAAGTCACATGACATGCATAATCATGTGTGCAAATGAGAGAAAGCCGTGTATGAGATCAGAAGACACCCATGGGATAACACATACATGATGAGATTGATGAAGATATTAACCTTTGCTACAAGGTTGAAGATGCAAGTCTATACACTAGATGGTCATATAGAATATTGGTAGCATAGGAAGCTACTTGTCACTCCGGTACTGAATGTTTTCAATGCATAGAGCACAGAAGACAGAGGGAGTATGATGCTTCGCTTCAGAGGGAGTAACTACAAAATATCTTGAGGTTCGACATGGTACGATAGGATGGGCAGATTACTGATGATTCTAGGCTTTACTGAGAGTAAAGTGGATGCCAACCTTTGCTTCAAGGTTGAAGGCGGAAGACCAGTGATGCTCCTATTATGTGTCAATGCACTACTTTCTAGGTATGGAGGTGTGGCAGAGTGCGGATGGAATCTTCCTTGGACAAGGGAAGTATGCAGTAGAGATCCTGAAGAGGTTTGGGATGATGGACTGCAAGACTATGGCCACACCTATGGCATCAAACCTGAAGCTATTGAGTGATGCTTCATCAGAGATGGTTGATGCTACAATGTATCGTCAGATGATTGGATCATTGATGTACCTGATGAACACGAGACCAGATATTTGCTTTGCTGTGAACACCTTGAGCCAGTTCCTGATAGATCCGAGAAATGTTCACTTGATTGCTGCAAAGCATATTCTGAGGTACCTGAAGGGTACAGTTGCCTATGGGCTCAAGTACAATGCGAATCAAAAGATTAACCCAGAGGGTTATGTTGATTCAGATTGGGCAACCAGTGCCATCGATAGGAGGAGAACTTCACGGTGTTGCTTCAGTATGGGATCAGGTGCGATCTCTTGGTTTAGCAGGAAGCAATATTGTGTGGCACTAAGTATAGCTGAAGCAGAGTATGTCGCAGCTTGTTTAGCTAGTTGTGAGGCAGTATGGCTGCGGAAGCTACTATCTGATATATTTGATCTCCAGTTGGATGCTTCTTGTATACATTGTGACAACCAGAGTTGCGTAAAGTTGACAGAGAATCCAGTGTTCCATGACAACTCGAAGCACATAGAGATCAAGTATCACTATATCAGGGATATGGTGCAGAGGGGAGCAGTGAAGCTCCAGTATGTTGCGACGGAGGAATAGATAGCTGATGTCTTGACGAAGCCATTGGCTAGGATGAAGTTCAAGTACTTCAGGAAGAAGCTTGGTGTTCTCCATATCGAGGTTCCCTCCAAGAGAAAGTGATGTGACCCATAGCCATTCTGACATGGTGAGAGGATTGGTTCCTTCCATGGTCAAATGTAAGGGCTAAGCCATTTTGTCATGGTGAGAGGATTGGTTCCTTCCATGTAAGATATGAGTGCTGAGATCCATAGCCATTCTGACGAGTAGGTCAGATATAAGGGCTAATCCATTCTTTCATGGTGATAGGGTTGCTCCCTTCCATGTCAGATATGAGTGCTGGCTATTCTGTCGAGTAGGATAGATGTAAGGGAAATTTCCATTCTAAGAATGGAGGCACCTGGTCAGTTACCATGAACACTCAGTCTAGGACTGAGTAGCCATTCTGATGTGATAGAGGGATGTGTTCCCACTTGATCAGATGTAAGGGCTGAACCATTCTTTCATGGCTAAAGGATTAAGTTCCTTCCATGTCAGATGTGAGTGTTGGCCATTCCGATGAGCAGGTCGGATATAAGTGCAACTGCCATTCTGAGAATGGAGGCACCTAATCAGTTGCCAGGTAGCTCAGTCGAGGACTAGGAGCCATTCTGATATGACTGTAGGATTGGTTCCTACAAGATTAGATATGATTGCAAGCCCTTCCATCATTGTGAGCAGGATGTGTTCCTGCCTGGATGGATGTGAGTGCTATGCCTTTTCACATATGATAGTATATGTGCCTATCATGCTGGTGATTGTAAGTGCAATGCCTTCCCACAGATGATAGTAGATGTGCCTATCATGCTGGTGGATGTGAGTGTAGTTCCTTTCCATAGATGGTAGTAGATGTGCCTACCATGCTAATGGATGTGAGTGCAGTTCCTTTCCTCAGATGGTAGTAGATGTGCCTACCATGCTGATGGATGTGAGTGCAGTGCCTTTCCTCAGATGATAGTAGTTTGTGCCTATCATACTGATGCATGTGAGTGCAGAGCCATTTCACAAATGGTAGTAGATGTGCCTACCATGCTAGTGAATGTGAGTGTTGGGCCTTTCCGATATGATTATAGGATTGGTTCCTACATGATCATATGTGAGTGCTGGGCGTGCCTTTCTGATGAGTAGGTCAAATGTAAGTGCTGGGCGAAGACCTACATGATGGCTAGGCCTACAATCAACATGAAAAAGGGCTAGCTCTGTAGAACTTCCTATGACGAGAAGAATCATGAAATAGCACCCGATTGAGATCCAGTGATGATAGCCAGCGATGATCTAGATCGAGAGATGATCCAGATCCAATGACGATGTTCCATGATGATCCAGATCGAGATATGATCCAGATCCAGTGATGATGTTCCATGATGATCCAGATCCAGTGATGATGTTCCATGATGATCCAGATCCAGTGATGATGTTCCATGATGATCCAGATCGAGAGATGATCCAGATCGAGAGATGATCCAGATCCAGTGATGATGTTCCATGATGATCTAGATCGAGAGATGATCTAGATCCAGTGAAGATGATCCAGCAGTGATGATCTAGATCGAGTGATGATCCAGATCCGATGCTGATGTCTAGTGATGATCTAGATTCAGTGATGATGATCTAGATCAAGTGATGATCCAGATCCAAATGAAGATGACTTACAGATGAAGATGACTTGAAGATGAAGATGACCTGAAGATGATGAAGACCTGACGATGAACCAGATGATACAAAGAAGAAGACTTGTGCTGATAAATTGTGTCGAGAGAATACCTTCCTAGTTAAGAGGGAGTGTTGATGTAATTTTAACTTCGGAATGTATTCACTTGTAATTCTTATCTATTGTAACCCGATGTTTATTCCGGGATGTATTGTAATGTATTTGAGTCATGTCATACCTCGATGTTTATTCCAGGAAGTTTCTATAATGAGAAATTCATGTCAAGTCATTGTGGGTAACCCTCCTATTGGTCAAGGGTTAAAGTCCCCATAGTTGTGGGGCCCTTGGGTTATTAGACTATCTTATTGCTTGTCATTCTCTCAGTGAAAAGATCCTAAGATCATAATGCTAGCTTATATGATGAAAAACTAACAGAAGGCCCCTACTCACCTTTCACGGGATGAGTGACGACGATTACGTCATGTATCTAAGAACTACCTTATAGTGGATAACACTTTGTACCACCGTGGGGTAGATTCCATTTTCGATCATTGTTTAACCCATGATGAGGCTGAGGTTGTGCTAAATGATTTCCATAGAGGGGCGTGTGGTGGTCATTTATCTGGGATTTCTACAACCCAAAAAATCTTGAGAGCAGGATATTTTTGGCCGTCGATCTTCAAAGATTGTGTCAATGTCGTCAAGAAGTTTCACCCTTGCCAGGTGTTTGCACGCAATATGCACTCTCATCTTGCCCCATTACATCTAATTATCACTGCTGGTCCCTTCACCAAGTGGGGGCTTGACTTCATGGATTGCAACCCAGCTTCGGCTGGGGGGCATCATCACATTATAGTGGCTGTCGATTATTTCACGAAATGGGAAGAGGCTATGCCCATGATTAAATCCAATGGTGAGATAGCCGTGCATTTCATTTTCAACCAAATTATTACTCGCTTCGGCATTCTGAAAGAGATTGTCACTGACCATGGTAGGCACTTTCAAAATAGAATGATGGAAGAGTTGGCTTCAAAGTTAGGGTATAAGTAGGAGCACTCCTCTTCTTATTACCCTCAGGCGAATGGACAGTTTGAAGCAGTGAATAAATCACTTAATTCCATTCTCCAACGAACCATCGTGCAAAGTAAGATTAATTGGCATATCATGTTATATCCTGCTTTGTGGGCCTATAGAACCGTGGTTAAGACTGCCATTGGTTTCTCTCCATACTAGCTCATACATGGGGTGGAGTATGTCTTGTCAGTTGAATGCGAAATCCCTTCATTGAAGCTAGCTATAGAGCTTTTACTAGACACTTCTGCATTGGAGGAACGTTTGGTCTACTTAGAGTAGCTTGATGAGCAGCACCAGGATGCCTTAGTGGCTCTAGAAGTAAATAAGCGTCACGTTAAGGTCCAATATGATAAGTCTGTCCATCCAAGGAGGTTTAGTGAAGGTGATTTGGTCCTTTTATGGAATCAAGCTAAAGAACCCTTGGGGGCAGGGAAGTTTAATCCCATGTGGTATGGTCCTTACGTAGTCAAACGTGTGTTAGAGAAGGGCGCCTATAAGCTGGTGGATTATGAAGGGATAGCCTTAGCAGAGCCTAGAAATGGGCTCTATCTTAAAAAATACTATGCATGATCTTCAGCCTGGCTTGATTATTGTATATTATTGTACAGTTTTTTGCATAGTTAGGTTTTCTTATGGTGATCAGGTTTGTTGAGTGGATTTTGTTTCTTATGGCAGATGTCGATGGAGTCTTTTGCTTACATAGGATTCACTAATGGTGCTAGCCGCCACACTCAATACTCAACTTCTGCTGCTTGGGTGATTTATACTCCTACGGGTCAAGTATTGTCTTTAGGAGCCATATGTTTACAGTATTCTTTGAACAATGTTGTTGAATATACTATCATTATCAATTTATTGCAGGATGCCATTTCATATGGTGTTCATTCTCTTGAGGTACGTCTTAATTCGCAGTTAGTGGTTTCACGGCTTAATGGATTATATTGTATTAGGGATCTGACATTATTACGAAGATTCTTACGTGTGAAATTGCTAGAATGGAAATTTGAGGACATAACATACATACATGTTTCAATAATTTTTAATCAAGTTGTTGACTCCTATGCTAACTATGTGTTAGATTGGCATTTGTTTCATAGACCATAAGCATATCAAAAATATACATTTTTACACACATGTAAATAAATAAAATCGAGCATCATAAAAAAAATTCATTAAACATCCAAAATGTGACATCATAATACATAAGTGTCATAATACAAAATTGGGGCTTCCAAGCCACCAAAATATAATACATGGTAGTACAAAAATTAAACACTCTTAGGTCTCTAAGCCTGAGGAGGAGTAGGGGGGTGCTGATCATGGTAGCACACCATGGCTCTAGCTAGCCGTCGAAATAATCGAACCCATGCCCGTGGTACACCAACCACCTAGCACTGCATGGCCTCAGGCAAGTCCTCAACTTGTGCCATGGGTACCCTGTGTGTCAAGCATACAAAGTTTGTGTGGATGCTTTGGAGCGTTCGCTCTGCATCTGCACCCATGATGTCACCTCCTCTTCCCCTCCGTCTATGACAAGGGAAATTGTCAGGTCATCGTGGTCCAACATCTGCATACACATGACAGATTGTCACTATGTGTCGTCACACCAAAACATGTCTTTTGAGTCAATATATCAAAAAACACAAAAAAAATTAGTAATTCAAAAAACTTAAAACGAGGGTTTGGGATTCATTACCTATGTCGCCATATGCTGCTCCTGGTGGTAGGGGCATGTCTGGATCTCCCCAGAAATATATCCCTACATAGGGGTAGTCATCGATGGCAATGATCTGCCGCTGCCACCATGGAAAGAAGTCCACTAGGTAGGGGTTAGCCACCCTACCTCCGCCTAGTCTGTGCATAACATTTTCCCAACGTCGTTGGGCTGGACCTCGAACTCTGTGTGGAGGAATGTCCACTCTAGGGCTTAGCTCTGGTACATGCTCAAAGAAGAACGTGCTTAGTATGCTGCCAAAACTGAAATTTCTCACCCTTCCCATCTTGCAGTCACTGAGTTGCTGCTTCATGTTACTCAACAGCATAGTGCTCCAGTCGTACACTGTGGGTCTCATACACTCCACCGCATAGAACATCAATGGCCACGAGGCCTGGTGGAGTGAAGCTATACTGGCTATCCTACCGATTGCCAATAGTATGGCCTTCAATCCTAGTACCTGGATCAAGTTTGTCGGGATTTGACTCCCAACCTTTTCCGTGTCCGAAAAGCAGTACACCGCAATGTACTTATCAATAGTCAAGCCACCTCTAAGCCCGCAAGAGCGTAGGTTTACCACCTCTCCTCGTCAAGACAATCCAATAATAAAGTATATATCCTTAATCTCTATACTAAGAGACATCCCATCAATGTGAAAAGACTCTGAGTCTGGATCCCAGTAATCCACTAGCATCTGCAGGAGTCTTGGTTTGGCTCTCAGGCTGCCAAGACACCAAAACTTATACAAACCGCATGCACGTAGAGCTTGTTTGGCCATTAATTCACCTTGAACAACCTCTTCTACATCTCCATGTTCCCTCTCCCTCCATTATAGAACCATCCTGCACATAAAACATGATTTTTGGTCATTATTTACCTTAAAATTCCTTATGCGCGACTACATACGCAACTGTTTGCAAAACAGCTGCGTATGTAAGTTGTTTTGGGAGGTTTTTCCACGTATGGATAGCCCTATACGCAGAAAAAACCTAGATATCCGCGTGGGCCAAAATGCCTACTTTAGATTGGCCTAGAAAATAAAATTGACCATGGAAACTAAAAAAAATTGCATGAAATGGGAAGAGGAGGACATGAGGAGTTACCTGGAACAAATGGTGTCGAACTTCACTGGACGATGCTCCCGAAATTCGTGTTGGAAATTTTGAGCTCAAATGGGTAAAAATTTCAAATGATATGGAATTTTTGAATTTTTTACTATTTATAGAAATTTTTGAAATTTTTTGAAATTTTTTACCCACTTTCTATAGTTTTTGACCATTTCTGACCATTTTGGACTAATTTGATGATGTAGGAGTCCATTTTGAGCGTCGTTTGACCGTGGTTTTGACCATTTTGTGTTGATTTTAGTTATTATGTCTAAACTAGCATATAGGTTAGGTTTAACATCCATTTGCACTTTGCATGACCTTATGACCATTTCATTATAACCTTAGGTACGAACCCATTCTATCTTGTCACAGAACCTTCTTGTTGCTTTTAGAAGTGAAATTATGTCAATGGTTGACCATACATGGGTGCCCTAGTTAGCTCATGTTTTGCATTTGGTGCCCATGCCGACATTTTTCCTTTAGGGTGTGGCAATCCATTGTATAGTATCGCCATGACTTTGCGCAAGAGCCTCATACTCCTCTTGATCTTTTTGCTAGCCTTTTTCCCCAGGACTCCCTTATGTCAAGTTGTAATTGCATTATCATGAGTTTTTCTTGCCTTATTGAGCCTTATGCCGGCTTCCCTGACTTTGATTATCAGCTATATAGCCTGAGCGTGTCTCATGTCTAGCCAAGCCGAGCCATTTTACATATCCTTTGCAGCTTGATTCCCCATTTTTTACTGGAAGGGGACCTTCCCCCGAGTGTCATTATCCTACACATGTGTCCTTGCATTGAGCATAGGTATGTTCCGTTGCTTGGAACTAGTTTGTTGCCCCTTGACACTCGTCTCCTCCAAGTGTGTAACTATAAAAGCACTTTTATTCTTTTTAAAGCTTTTTAAAATATTTGAAAAAGTCCAAAAAAATTAAAAAAACCAAAAAGCTGGACAAGAAAAGATGTTATCTTTGGCAGCATTCGAGTCGTGTCACCTTCGAACAGAGCACTATACATCACATCCGTTGGTTGGGTTAATAGTTTGAATTTAGGAGCTATACTCATTTCTCTGAGTCTATCTCCACCAACTGGTTAAGCTTCCAGTCCTTATGGAGCCTCTGTCGATGCCTCCTATGTTGCATAGATGTCCCAGTTTTGTATATTGAGTCTATGCTACCTACACTCAGTCACCATTCACCTTTATGCTCTTGTTCGAAGGAAGTTGAAACCTGAGTCTGCCATTCCTCAGTTCTCTTGACTTTACATGTCAGCCATTGTCGATACTGTTATTGGTTCGTGCACATTATGGTCGAGTCCTTCCGCATTATACAGCTTTGTCGAGTACCTCGTGTTGGATGATGAGGGATGCCTTAACTCCCTCCTTCTAGTGGATTCCATCCCATTGACTTCAGATCATTTGTTCTGGGATAGGAATCTAGAGTCATTTTGAGTGCCTTGAGACTTGTAGTCATAAGTGGCAGGTTCTCTCACCATCGACAGTTTTGGGAATACATCAATGTCCCCTGATCGATGGATCCTTTCAAGTGTTCGACCTTAACACATTTATTCACACTTATTAGTTTGCACTCTAGTACCTTGATTCCCATTTTCATTATTGGTGGGTGATCTCACGTCTGTTAATGGTATACATCAATGACCGGTAATCAGACGATGGACTACTATGTTCGACCTCGACACCTCTATTCACATAGTAGGACATGTACTCATAGCGTATTGTGTAGAAGACCTTCTAGACTGGTGGAATTTCATATATGCTACCTCCTTGATTATGCCAATTTTCATGAGATTTCAACTCTCGTGACTTGATTCCAGTGTATGTCAGATATCTTCAGCCATTATGGAGATCTTGATCCATCGTATATCTTCAGCTTTCATGGAGATCATGATCATTTGTATATCTTCATCATGGAAATTTTGATCTATCTATATTGTACGTGGTGATCACCACACATGTCATATTTTGTATCATGCCTATTCATGGCCATTATACTCTTATGTATTCGGGACTGCTGTATGTACTTGTAGTCATGTGCAGAGTTTGATTATTGTATTATACTGTTGGATGGCTGGTTCTTCCACCTGGTTCTTCATCACTCCACTTCTAGGTTGGACTTATAATGGGGTGAATCCACGGACCTGGGTAACACTTTTTGGCAAGCGCATCTTGCCAAAAACAAAAAAACATACCTCGGTCGAGGGCTTTATAAACCCTCGACCGAGGTATTAAAACCTCGACCGAGGTTTTATAAAGCCCTCGACCGAGGTATTTTTCAGCCCTCGGTCAAGGTATTTATTAACCCTCGGTCGAGGTATTAAAACCTCGACCGAGGGTTAATAAATACCTCGACCGAGGTATGTACCTCGATCGAGGTACATAGCTCGACCGAGGTCCATACCTCGGTCGAGGTATCTTTTTTTTTTTAAATTATAAAATGGGGCCGCGGAGGCCCCATTTGTCATTTTCAATCGCTCGACCGAGGGACAGAGCTTGACCAAGGGACAGAGAACTTGACCGAGGTACAGCGACCATCGCTCCAAAGCAACCCATCTTTGTCACAATGTCAGAGCAAAGAGGTAACCATTTAAATTGTTTTTCAATTTAAATGGAATTTATATTTTTTTTTATAAATTTATAAAATTTGATAAATATATATTTTTATAATTTTGTTTTCAAATTTAATAAATGTGTGTTTTTATAGTTTTGTTTTCAAAT
>LPNX010339240.1:0-24027 GCA_001517045.1 Pseudotsuga menziesii
CACCCTTAATTTGCCCTTGCTCACATGTTTTTAGGGTTTTTTTAACCTCATTTTCTCATATAATTAGGGCTTCGACTTTCTCCTTCTCACCCTTAATTTGCCATCGCGCACATGTTTTTAGGTTTTTTTTAACCTCACCCTTAATTTGCCCTTGCGCACATGTTTTTAGGGTTTTTTAACCTCATTAGGGCTTCGATTTTCTGCTTGTCACCCTTAATTTTCCCTTGCGCACATGTTTCAAGGGTTTTTTTTAACCCTGTTGGGGAGTGTTTTTTTTAGGTCTTTTCACTCAGAATCTTTGAAGTTTGGGAAGGTTTTTTGAATTTTTGAACACACAATCTTAGCTTGTTCCAACCCAACGGTATCAATTATAGCATTTCCAATAACCAGCAGAGTTTGTTTCCCATCCTGCTAAAGGATAAGTTCTCCTTTATTGGCTATAGGCAAGTACCATTGAGAATGCGTATTCTATTTCATCGACTGCGGGGCATTACTCTGCTGCCGGATAAGAACTATAGTTTCTAAATCAGAAATAAAAAACGAAGTTGCATTGACCGGCCCTAACAACTGATACTTTTTCCATTTGAGGAAGATAAGGAGAAAGTAGTGGAAAAACCTTGACCAATAGAACTATAGTTTTGTTGACTACAATTAATCCTTCTAAATTTCCAGTTTCTTGCAACCCCTTTACTATTGAGGTATTTTTACTCATTGAGATTGAGATTTGAGGTATTTTTAGAATGATATGGATATTAGTGTAGGGTGGTAGTACACATTATGATTTTTGGATTAGCAGGCAATACAATATTTGAATTTTGTGGCATTGAGATAACTGGAGTGATAGTATTTTGTTTATTGATGTAGAATTTTATTTAAGAGATGTTGTTATGGAACTTTCTTTCATTTTTATTATACTGTCCTATTTTATAATGGCTCTTTCGTGCTTTATTTACATATATTTGTTTTCATTCACTTTTAACTATGGGTGGCTTGCACTTTGATGAAATTTAATATGAAGGGGGCATGTGGTGAATGTAATTCTATGACAATGATGTTAATTTTTAGAAGTTCTATCTTCTATGGTCATAATTTATGTTAGTTGTATTTTCATGATTCCTCGTATCCTTTGGGTTCAACCTCTCATCTTTATTATTCTCATGGGGATTGACGCTCCATAGAGATTTTTTTTCTTGTTGTTAATTACCATTATCATAGTGTGCATTACCTAGAAATTTGAATTTGGAAAGAGAATTGTGTATTTGATGGAAATGTGATGTTTGTGAGTAAGCATAGAGGTTGGTAAAGGAAAAAACTCCAACCATAAAGTTTTGCTACTCATAGACCTTGTGATCCATCAACGAACCATGCAAGAGGTTCTCCAACAACATACACCATGTTTGAATCTTACTGTACACATTTGGAAAGCATTGTAGGGATTGGATTACTTAAGGGAATTGTGGATTTGTGAAGGAAAAGTCCTTCCTTTTGTTTGGTGGGATGGTTGGAAGAAGTGTCTTGCAAGAAGTGTCTATAGCTATGGATAATCACTTTAAGAGCATATTTTCTTGTGGGATTAGACACATAAGTGTTCCATATTTTCACATCCTTCTACCATCATTTAATATCCTTTATCCTTAATCCTCATTCATTTTCGTGGTTTTACTCCATTTTAATATTTATATGTGGGATTAGGGTCAATATTTTCCAATTCAATTAGTATTTTTAGTGAATTTATGATTAAATATTAGCAAAATAAGATGTTGTCACTTATATTTGAGGATCCATTAGTTTTGGGGTCAAATTCAAATTTCCTCATTCAACCATGGAAGATTTGATTTAAATTTGGGGTAATCATTCAAATATTTAGATGAAGAAGAATCATAGAACTTTGGGAAATATTAGTTAGCAAAGATCTTGGAGATATTATGAGTTGACTTTAGTGGCTAGGTTTCAGCAAGTTGTTGAATCACATAAAATATTTGTGGATATACATGTTTAGTATTTGTTATTAATGTATAGATAATAGTGCCTTCTCCATTACAAGGAGAGGAATGTGAGAGTAAATGTACAGCTTATAATTGAGTAAATAAAATTTCTCAACATTTCTCTTCTTATAGATTGTCACTCTTTATTTCTATAAATACCATGATTTCATTTATATTTTATAATGTTGTGCTTTAGTTTGGTACATGTTGGGAGAATTACTGTGGTGTTTTATTTGGTCTCATGTAACTGTATATTTTTTATAAGTATTCTTTCCATTTATCAAAAAAAGAGACATCTAACATATGTGAAGAGATAACATGGTCCTAGTAGCATGACGGTGTTTGACTACATGGATATTGGTTAAATTGATAAGTTTTCTTTTAATTAATAAAGTATGTTGTTCCAATTTTACATCGAATTATGATTTATGTACTAAAAATGAGCATTGTTCTTGAAATATTAATATCTTAAGAAATAAACACTTAAATAGGACCCTATTTAGAACGCTTGTGGAAATAGTAAGGGATAATTTAATGATGGATTTTGTTTGTTTCTTCTTGTTTCAAAGAAATTCATTTCCATTAAATTCATTTATCACCATTTAGTTTCCATGAGCATCTTAGGCAAATCACACCTAAACTGATCTAATTCTTCATAAAATGTGTTTGCATTTCACAAGATGGTGTACTCAGAATTTATAATTAAAATGTAAATGGATTTAAGCATATAAATTATTTTATTTTTGTTAGCACCTCATAACTATGGAAACTAATATCAACAAGTTTTGCCATAAATATCCATTAACTCTTTTATAGAATCAAATGATAAAATCATTTCTATTTATTCTACATGAAAATATTACTGATAAAATTTCACATCTAATTATGCATAGATTGTAAACCCTACCCTAGAATAGCTCAAATTAGAATCGAGTAAAAATGAGGGATAGAAGTTCTGACATTCCACGGAACTCTAGAACTTTCCCAATCCAATGGTAACAACATTCCTTGTGACCATACATATATATGGTTGACTAAAAAAAAATTCTCTAGAAAACTAAGTTGCAATAAAAATCTTTTTCGTGCTACCTTGTCGAGTTGGGGCAATGATCTCTATTTAATGCTCGTGCTATAGTATTCACTCATCCCTATGCTGAATTACACTTTTGCTAATCAATAATAAATGTAAATTTCTTTTTGAATTTTATAAATTATTAAATAATAGAAAATAAATTTACTTATTTTACTATTTACTTTATAAATAAAAAGTAATCTTTTAACTAATTGGAAATGGTTTTAAATCTTACTTTAAAACTGAATTCATATATACCTTGGCATAGAATGTTATGTAAGCATATAATATTCTAATACATTTTAATCATAGTTAATATAAAGCTAAAAACTTACTCTATACATATAGTCACAAATATAGGGAGTATAATGTGTCGAAGTCCCTGCTTTAGAAAGAGTCTACTTTATAACCATAATAGAAGGGATAGGTAAAGCCATCCAATTTGTGTTAATGCTTATTTTTTTTCTTTATGTTTCTTCTCTTCTCATTTTTTTCTAAGTATTTTTTTTATATTTTTAATATATATTATTTACTTTTCCAACGTGCTATAAATTTGAGGGCTACATTCAAGCGTTCCTCAAACTTGTGCATAAAATTAAAGTCAAAATCGTTTCACTTACAAATATTTAATTAATGAAATGGAGGTGGAACGGAGGATAAGTGATGAAATGGAGATGCAACGAAGGATAGTGAATAATGTAGTGCATGAAACTAACCTTTCAACCGTAGCAATGTCACAGATTGGTTAGGCTTGAGGGAGATTATTGAGCTAATGGGAACAATCAAAGTTTTGAACAAAAATAACGGTTTCATTTACAAAGATACTTTGCAAGGTTCGACGAAAAGACTCCAAAAGGCAAATGTTTGAATAACTAATGTCGAGTCTAAATAACAAGAGAAATTATCAAATCAATTACGCGTAAGTTTTTAGGGTTTTGAGCTTGATGTTAGGGTATTGCATAGTAGACCCAATACATTTTCTTAGACAATGTAGAGCATATCCAAAAAAGGTAAAGAGATGTTACCAAAATTCATTCAAACAATCGCGGCACATTCAAGCAAATGAAATAACAAATTTAACTTAACAATAGAAGATGTGTAAAACCAACGACGTTCTACAAAGCGAACTTAACAATATTTTTACAAAGTGTTTGGGCATTGCAACGACCTAAGCTCATGAAATACGCCCAATTATAAGACTTACATCCCAATGGACAGAGAAAGGCATAAAGGATCAGTTACGAAGGTAATCACCAACCATTGTTGCACCCAGGAATTACATGAACTGAAGCCAAGTTAGGGAATGCATAAGATTCAAATATTTAAGTTAGAGGGTAAAGACTATATGATGCCAACTAAGAGCTAGCTCGCCTTGTTTATCCAAATCACTAGCAATCGCTCCTAAAATTTTTATTCTGTAAGCTTATTTCTGCAAGCCTAATTGTTATGTATTCTATTTTATAATGGTTCCTATTTAAGTAGGTATTTTTCCTGAAGCCTGACCTTTGTTCGACCTTACTAGGAATTTGATCGCTAGGTATTATTTCAGAGAACCTGATTTAATTAAGGTTTTGGTATAATTAGGTATTCGATTATTTGAGACTATCTCAAGAAACTCAATTAAAATAGTGATTCAGTGATTCGTTGTTTCCCCCATAAACCACATTTAATTAGGGCCTCGTCTTTCTCCTTCTCACCCCTTAATTTTACCTTGTCTAGATGTTTTTGGAACCCATCTGCAGGGGTTAGGAGTTTTTTTTTTAAATGCGTTTTATCTCCGAATATTTGAGCTTTGGGAATTTTTTTTTCAATTTATGGACACACAATTAGTTTTATGAAATTTCCACTTTCTTGCAATTCATTTAGTGAAGTGTGGCCTCTTGAGGTATTCTTACTCATTAAGATTAAAGGGTTTAGATGAGTACTTATGTGTAACCCAATTAAAAGTATGAGGGGACAATTTGGAGGTTATGAAATTTGAGTTCTTGAATGGCTCTGGTGCTTGCTCTGCATGAGTTGCGGATAATGCCATGGTGGCCATATCCCTAAGGTACCCATTGCTTTTGGCTAGTTTGGGTCCTCTCCCAGGGTTTGTTGTTCTTACCTCCTATCTGCTCATCGGTTTTAGCCACACCCTTCCCCCATCGTTTCGGTCCTCCAGTGGTTTTTAGGTTTCTTTTGGGTTTTGTAGTCCCACAGAGGGCATCATTCTTGGAGCTCCTCCCGTTACCAGGGGGACTAGTACCAACCAAGTTAAAAAGTGGGAAGCACATCAATTTCTTTCAATTCCTCTATGTCTTGGATTTTTTAATTTTGGGTTTATCAACCCCGCATGGGCCTTTACGTTGCATGTGCTCCTAATTTTGTTTACCCCCTCGTCAACTTGACTAGGGTTGACTTCTGTTGATTTTTCGGTTTCTCCCGAAGAACTGTGGTTTCGTCTTCTCTCTCCACTTTTTGTGGTTTTTGCTTGCCCTCGATTCCTTTCATGTACTACCTCTTTCTAAGTTCTTGTCGAACTAATGGTTTTTTAGTGTTTTTTTCTAGACCTACTTTTTCTATCTAGTGGAGTTCACACTAGATTCTAGGGTTCAACTTTGGAAGGCTTGTCGGGTGTTGTTTCCAGTTTCACAGTGGTTTGTTCTTTGGTTTGTTCCCGGTTCATGGATTCTGGTGGATTTTGGGGTTTTTCTATCTATTATGCTTTCAAAGGCTTGGGGGTTTTTGGTTGTCTGCCTTTGATGGCATGCCTTGGGTTGAATTTTAGTAGGCTCTCCTCATGGCTAACATAGGGGCTTCTTCTTGTTTCCGTCATAAGCAACATGCAAAAACCATAAAACCCCATGAAAGGTGGTTTCGCTATGTCCTTGGCCATGATATTTACATGGACTGCGTGTCCTCCATGTGCTCATGAGCTCTTGTGGGGAGATTAAGATACTTTCAACTAGGTAAGAAAGCCTAGGTTGAATGGACTTCAGAAAACTGGAAGCCACTACTGACTTATATACCACCATTCGTCTTTTATCAAATGACTGGATTATCTTCGTCTTCTTGGAAACAGATCATGCTACGCTCATCCTCAATAATATATGGAATATCGGTTTGGGGTCTCTAGTTCTGGGGAGCTGGCATTCTCACTTTGACCCTCTCAAGGAACGGGTGATGAAGCATCACCTCTGGGTTTTGCTACCATCTCTCCCCTTTCCCCTCTAGAATTTGAATATACTCGAGGAAATTTATAACATGATTAGCAGGTTCGTTGTTGTTGATGAGGATTTCCATCTCTCCTTTGATAAAAGGTTGGCTTAGGTGTTGGTCTATCTAGACGTTTCCCTTGGTTTACCAGTGGAGGTGGAGATACTCTGCAAGGAGTGACTTCTGGTCTAGAATCTTGATTGTCTCATGTATCGTTCTGGTGCAGTGGGTGCTGCAAAACTGGACATCTTCGAAGAAGCTGTCCCTTTCCCTTGAATGAGCAAACCTGTTCCATCTAGGAAGGCTCACCTAAGGCCAGAGTACCATTTGGTTCCTTCACTCCATAGCATCCAAAAAATGGTATTTACTCTCAATCCCTCTCACTCTTTGAAGATGTTTCTTATTTAGTGCTTGAAGCATTAGATGTTTTGGAAAAAGCTACTGCTGTGGCTTGCCCCCCTGATATGGCCTTGGTTGAAACCCCTCCTTTGGTATCTTATGTTGAACCTTTGTCCCCATCTATCATTGGCTCTCAGGAACCTACACTTAGTCTGCCAGCTCCCACCACCCTGAACCCTACCCCTTCCCCTTTCATGCCTTCTTTCTCTTCACTTGTGTATTTTCCTCCACTCCCTTCAACCACTTCATCTCCCTCACATCCTCCCCCTCCTTCTCTGATCCCTCACTCCGAAAGTGTCTATTGATTTTCTTAGCTACTACCCCCTCCTCCCCTTCTACTCTCCACCTTAAATCCATTCATTTTGAGAACGTGTCTGTTAGGAAGAAAAAGAAGGAAAAGAAGGGCCCATCTGGGGATCTCTCCTTTGCCTCACCTCTTTATATCCCCCTCTTGGTTTGTATCAAATATGCCGCAAGAGGGTTTACTCCTCGAGTACTTAGAGCGTCGCCTCCCCTCTCCCTCATCCCTTAATGAATATCCTTTCACTTAATGTCAGAGGTCTAGGAAGTAATACCAAACAAAGCAGCCTCCATTCACTTTTCCTTATGATTCATCCGGACATGATACTCCTACAGGAGTCTATGTGCAGCACTTATCATACTCTCTTTGATTTCCCTAAGCTCTTACATAGCTAGGAATTATGTGCCCTTAGTGCCTCTGGCCTCCTAGGTGGGTTACTAATGGCTTGGAACCCTCATAGGGTTAGATGTCGAGCTTTTGAAACTTTCACTGGTATCCTTGTTAAGGAAAACTTTCATGGTATGAATGCTCCATTAGTCATTCTCAATTGCTATGGTCCTTACTAGAATAGGGATATTTTCTAGGAGAAGGATCATAGGGGGGGGACTTTCTCACTACTCCAAACCTGATTTTTGGGGGGGAGGGGCTTAACTTAACCATGAGAGATTCTGAGACTTGGGGGAAGAGGGCTGTCTTAGACCCACTTACTTCGCATTTCAAACTCCTTTTTGACTCTGTGGGACTTGTGTATATTTCTCCTCCCAGTGCTGGCCCCACCTGGAGGAATGGCAAGGTAGGATATGAAGGGATTAGCAAAATACTAGACCGCTTCTTAATTGCTTCTTATTTGATCCCCTCCCTCATGGTACATGGTTTGTGGACTCACCATGCTAATATTTCTAACCACTATCCAATATGCTTTTAGTGGAATAAATCGATGGGGTCCTGTAATTTCCCATTCAAATTTAATAGATCTTGGCTTAATAATCTGGATGTCATTTTTTGGGCCTCCAAAAGATGGCCTGAGGTGACTCCTCTATCTTCTAGTACTGATTTGGACCTCCTTACCCACAAACTTCGATCCCTTAAGAAGGAGGTTAAAGGCTAGATCAGGGACAAAGGCACCACTATGGAGTCCGAGTCTCATAGACTGGATAAGAATATCAGCACACTACTCTCTGGTTCCTCCTCTAGTATTCTCTCCTGTGAGGAACAATTGTCTTTGTTGTTGTTTAGATCCAAAAACAAGAAACTAATGGATCACATTATTCTAACTTGGCAACTTAAAATTCGTGCTAAGTGGGAACTGTATGGTGATTCAAACACCAAGTATTTTCATGAACTGGCTTAAGCAAGAAGGAATCAAAATACTATTTGGTCTCTTTTGGATGATGATGGACACAACATTGAGGATGATACTCCTCTAAAGGAGCTGGGACAAAGACATTTTGCCCATATTTTCAGTGATGAAAAGAAAACATGCTTGCTTGCACAGCTCAAGGTTGTCTCGCTTTACCCCATTATGATCTCTCATGAAGAAGCCCCTAGCCTCATTCAACCTGTTACTCTATTTGAAGTTGAAGGTGCTCTAAACTCTTTCAAAAAACATAGGAGTCTTCGTGCTGATGGCTAGCCTATCGAATTCTACTTACACTTCTTTGACTTATTGGGAAATGATTTATTGTTTGTTGGTGAATGTGCAAGGGTTTTGGGTTGTATTCCTCCCTCTCTGAATTCTACCTTCCTTGCATTGATTCCTAAAAATGAAAAGCCATTAACCTTCACTGATTTGTTGCAGCTGCAACAATTTCCCAAATAAAATAAAAAAATTGGACCCTCCTTTTAATTTTTGTCTTGCTTAGATTTTGTTGGGATTGCTACACTTTGTTGTTCTTCTGCTATGAGTTTGATATTTTGAGGTTGATTTAAACAAAATTGTTGATCACTTTTGGAAGCTTGAATAACTATCTTTGTCTGTTGATGTTGTTGACTTGAACTTGAAGTTTTGGTTTGTGAATAATTTTGTTGTCGAAGATTTATTGAACAATGAATCGCGACCATAGTTCTCTATGCAGCCGTTGTTGTGGAAGATGAACAATGAATGACCCGATGGATAGTTTTGATTGTCGCCGATTCCTTGGTTTATTGATCAACTATTTATTTTGCGATGTTTTATTTAACACTATTGGAAGTCATTTGAGTTTTGTTTTATATTATAGTTATCTGTGCAGTTGTTGTTTTGAAGGATCAGTAATGAACGTCTCGATGGATTAGGGCCAATCCTCATCGATACCGTGTTTTATCGTTGTTCCTTTTTCTATCAGAAAATTTTATGAATTCGATCGAAAGCTATAGCCTAATTTCTTTCTACCATTGCGGCTCCTGAGCCAACTACACATACGCCACATACCATTTCTGCTCGTCGATGGTTTGTTATGGTTCTCGTAGATGTGTTTTATGTTTCCATGAAACTCTTAGCTTGTATGGCTCCCGCCATTTTGGTTATTCAATACACTATCACTTTGATGTTTGAGTTGATTCATATGTTGATACCTTAGTGACTCCACTGTCCGATGCATGACTATGGTGGCACTTAGTGTTTTTCCTCGCCGAAATTGTAAAAACCAAAGTCTATTTGTCACCTGCCATTATGGCTTCTTATTTAACTAATCATCCAATGCATTATTATTTCTACCCACTGAAGTGGATTACCTGCCTGATGCTTCCTGTTTTTGCTTCCGACTGTTTGTAGGATTTTTTCTGCCATTTTGGTTGTGTTGTTACTCTATTTTGTGGGATGGCAGAGTTTTCCCATGGGTGTTGGTTGAGTCGAGGTTTTTTCTAAAGTCAACAGTGTCGTTTGGGGTTTGGTGTTTGAGAGGTGGCGATTTCATTGTCTAGATTCATGTTTCTTTCATAGGGTTTCTAGTTTGTTCAGTTGCATTTTGGTTTTAGTTGAGTAATCTATTCTGTTGGGACTATGGTTTTAGTGGGACAGCAGGATTAGAAGTTCTTCGGACCCAACGTGCAGAATTTTCTTTGCCTTATCATTTTTCTTTTCATGCATTAATATTGTTTATAGCTCATTTTACAAAATGCATGTATTAATATAGTTTGAGTTACTTTGTCAAAAGCTAAGTGATCTAAGAACTGGTTGTTCATGACAGGGTGATGGCTACTGCAGAGAAGATATGTCTAGAATACTAAGTAGAAAAATTGAGGCAGCAAGGAAGCAAGAGAAAGAAAATGAAGGAACAGAGAAGAATAAATTAAAGGTTTGAGATCTCATACAGATCGATACCAGTAAAGGCCTAGGCTTGGGGAATATTCCGTCAATTACCAAGCTGGTCCTTTTTATAAAAGTGCTTTTAAATCTTAGTTTCAAATGTAACGTTTGTATGAATCATGAGCACTCACAAAAGACAAAATTGTGATATTAAATGGTTGGGCAAGCCCAAAGGTCACTGAGGGGCAGTCCAAGAGTTTGGCTTGTAGTATAAGTATAGGAGAGTTAGATAGAAGAGGGGAATTTTCCCAATTAGAGTTGTGAGAACATGTTGTAAGAAGAACTATTTCCTTTTGCAATAGATAATTACAATTTTTTATGTTGGAGAAAGCTTTGGTGGAATGTTGAAATGTTGTGCAATGGATGTTGTTGAAGGGGAACTATTTCATTTTCAGCTTTTGTCCATTAACTATGAGATCGTTCTAACTTGTTGAACCTATGTTCTTGTATGAATGCTCTCTAGTTTATTTTATGGAATTTCCACTATGATTAAAGAATGCTTTTCATAAACAATGAGCTATCTTGTTGTCCATCTATCTATTCATGTTTATGTGTATTGAAATAAAGAACAACTACCTGTGATTTTTCTTAATGTGTGAACAGTAATACATTACTCATTAAATTATAATCTCGCTCCCTAGGGATAGTTTAGTTAAGTTAGTTTTATTTTTCTTGTTGTGTGTGATTTAGATGCGAGAGAGTTAAGACGAGAGGTAAGAACCAGCGCATCACATTGTGACCGCTCCTCATATTCTCTATCAATCTGCATTTTAGATAGGCACTTGCATCTCATACTTAAAACTAAAAACCTAAAAAAGATACACGGTAAAACCCTTTATTTTGGTTACTTGACCCACCGTAGCCCGATCCCAAACTATATGGATTCCCCATACAAAACAGTAATGGGCTAGTTGGGAATGTTTACTGGGGAGAATCCCTTATTTTTGTTGCCTGATATTTTCTAGGCCTCAACATGATTTTAGGCCTATCTCCTTGTGTAATATGTTATACAAATTGATTTCTAAGGTTATTGTTGTTCAGCTTAAGCCTTTTGTGGGATCCCATATCTCCAATGAATAGTATGGTTTTCTCAAAAACCATCAGATTGTTGAACCTATTGGCATAGCCCAGGAAACCCTTCACACTATGCAAACCAAGAATATTAGTTCTCTTGTCCTCAAATTGGATTTGGTGAAGGATTTTGATAGAGTGAACTGGTCCTACATTTGACTCATCCTGATACAGATTGGGATTCCTCTCTTGGGTGTCAACTGGATAATGGGATGCCTCACATCAGCAAATTTTGAAGTATTAATCAATGCAACTCCCTCCAATTTCTTTAATGCCTCTAGAGAAATTAGGAAAGGCTTCCCCTTATCTCCCTTTATTTTCATTCTTGTTATAGAAGGGCTTAGTCTCTTGATCTCAGAAGCAAGGGAACATGGTCTCATCAGAGGTATTAAAATCTCTTCTGCACTTGCCCTTACACATCTCCTCTTTGTGGATTATGTGATCCTGCTGGGCACTAGCACCCTTTCTTAGTGGATTTCTTTTGATGTTATTCTAAGTACCTTCTGTAAAGCTTCTAGGATGAGCATCACTGTTAATTATCTTTTACAGCACTATAATCCATTTGCAGAACAATGCCATATGTACAAAATAATATGAGGAAAGTAAAACAATCAAACACATGAAAATGAGACAGACACAAATGTTCGTGGTTCACCCAATCCATGGGATACATCCACCAAACCGTCATATCATGTATTATTAATTCTATAAAAAGAGTTACATTCTGCAATATCCTTGTTGTCATACTTTCATTTGGTTATTTCCATGGACTCTCTAACAAAACCTATAACCCAAACAAATAGGATCATAGTGTTCTCAAACCTTGACATGCTAACAGTCGTTCTATTATGGTATATATATAAATAGAACCATAGAAGTACCATGTATTGGTCATCTTTAAATACAACTCACTCTTCATGCCTCAGTGAGGTACCTTAATACACAACAAACATATTTTATCTGTTTAATATGCCGGTTAGGATAAGTCACTAGTTTTTTCCCTCTTTAAGTTTCATAATTCAAGACCTTTACACTATGCAACTCATAGAATATTTCCCATCTCCCTACCACACATGGAATATGACCAATCCAATTTATGCCCCATGAGAGATGGAGCCTCCCTATTTATGCCCTTCAATTGAACTACCTAATACATGAACGAGGCTGAAATATTACCCTAACAAGGTTGACTTCTTCTAGTGAGACTTCAAAAATACACTATGTGATGTTATACCAATGACTATGTCCCCAAATCACAATGGAGGTTGTACCTCAAGGTCCATACATTATAATGACATACCAAAAGGAGGAAAACACATCTCTCATGGGGGTAGAACAACATAGAATGATAATATAAATCAGAATTTATATCAAAGTTACAAATACATAAACACTCCCTCTTAACTAGGAAGGTATTCTCTCTCTTGATAGTCATAAACAAATATGTTCTAGTCATCATCATAGCTACTTCGATAGTCATCATCTTGTCGATCATTGAGCAATACTATCTATCATTGGAAGTTTCTACAAAGAGAGCCCTTTTTCATGTTGTGTGTAGGCATAGTCCTCATCCAGGTATTCGTCACATTCACAAGCAAGCCATCCCATTGTTACACCGAAATCTCATCAGGTTGAGCCATGTCTTAACCCTATGCATAATTCCTAAAGTTCTCTCTGCTAAAGTTGACTGAGATTGAGATTTTCCTTCTTTTTTCCCTCTTTAAGAAGGTCGACACTCTTGTCCTTCATGCTAGGTGCACCAAAGGTGCTTTTTCCCTTCATGATAGGTTCTCTGACGTCGGCACTCTATCTCCCACTGCTAGGTTCATCGATGGTGCTTTTTCCCTTTTTGGAAAGTGCGTCGGTGTTGTTTTGAGGGAAAAAATTAGAGCTTTGAAACCCCTCTTAAAGGTATATGAGGTGGATGTCTATCCCTATCAGTTAGGTAAGGTGGAATTTGGTTGCTAAGCTATAGGGAAGATCCCTTAGATCCCTCCTCCTAATCCTAAACCTATTCTATCCCTTTAGTCTTATAAATTGAACCCTCTATCCATTTTTAAGGGAGGAAGGACTATGGTACTCTTATGCTGGTGGAATTTCTAGGTGATCCCTATCATCCTTTGGAGGCTTTGGCTTGGATTGTTGGATGGAATATTGCAGTATTAAGGCTAGGTTGTGATGTTCCTTCTCATTGTGATTCTGTGTATATCCTTAATTACATTAATACAAATCTCTTTCCATAAATTTTATTGTGTTAATAATGTTTAGAGATTTCATCCTTAACTATTATCTTAGATAAATTATATGTTTGGATATGCATATGTTGTTTGCTTGTTTCCACTATCTTGACGGGGTTTTGCAGTTGAAGATCTGAAGCTTACAGAGCTTCGATCAACAAAGAGAGAATAAAATATACATATTTCAAGTAGGTGATCTATCCGTTATTTTGCATTTCCACTTGATCTAGGAAAGTAGGTTGTATTATGTATTTGATTTTTTCTAGATATACTTGGACTAGGAAGATATGTCTTGATTCCAATTGAGTAGATTTATCCAACAAAACCCATAGCTACAACCTATTAGAATAATCAACCCATAGTTTACTACCTTAGACATTAATTTAATTATTTTTGTCTTATTTGCCTAGTTCATGTGTCCCACCTTGTGCAAGTTGTCATTTACCTATCCATAGTGGTCAAACTTGCCTTATTTGACCCATGCAGCGCTTGGTAAACCCCAAAGAATCAAATCTGCTTTATTCCTGGCCTCCTAACTGACCTTCTACTTTTTTTGCTTTATTGCCTGCTTTTTCAGTGTTTTAAGGGAAAAGGAAAAGCTTGACTAGGTGAGGTTGACTAGTTTTTTGTCCTACACATCCTCCTCACTTTTCTCCTTGAAAAAGCATGTATGAGTTGTCATTCCATCACGCTTTAGCTTTCCTAAGCCATTTTTCTAATTCGTGAGCTCCATGATAGATTTGGGATTAGCTTTTTACACCTATGGGGGATTTGCTTAATTTTAGTAAGCCTGCTTTCTGCTAGATTCAAATTGCTCCTCATGCATTCGAATCCCTGGTGTATTTTATTTATTCAGAAAACTATTATGTTACAGGGTTGGCTATTGTACACTGAGTTAATACAATTTAGTGTTCAGCTCCAATTTCAGTCTCTTTTGTGAGTGATTTTGCCTGATCAATTGTTAATTGTTGTGAGTAAAATTAATCTCTCACTGGGTTCAATTTCCACATGGAATCAGAGCCATTGTAGATCAATTTCTCTCCTTCAAAATTGTTTTGCAGGTTTGACATCAGTGACTGGGAGCCTTCTACTGACAGCCGAGACAGATTTTCTAAGTTATGGATCAATCACAGAAAACTATCTTGACTCCCTTCCATTTATTTGAATGGAAAGCAGAGATAGAGATACTGTTGAGAGTGAAAATCCTCTACAGGGTGACTATGGAAACAAAATCAGATCCCAATGCAGTTGCAAAGAAGATAAAATGGCACAACAGGAGAGATGAGGCCTATGGCCTCCTGTGTCTGAGTATTTCCAGAGACCTCCTTTTCCATCTTGATGGATTGACATCACTCAATGAAGTATGCGAGAATCTTTCTGATCTTTTTGGAGAGATAGATGAGATGAGGGGACATCAAATCAAAAATGAGTTGATTTCTCTGAGTCCAAATAGCTTTGAATCCTTCCAGCTATATTTCTCCAAATTCAAAGCACTAGTTTTGCAGCTGAAATAGTGTGGGATCGAAAATAAGGATGATCAGCTTGTCCTGACCATTCTCTCAAATCTAGACCCTGACTATTCAGTGTTTTTTTCTACCTTCTATGCCACAAAACTGACAGCTCAAACCTAGAAGATGACTAGCCTTGCAGATTTCATGGAATCTCTCACACAAGAACAGGACAAGCTGGTGATGATGGGCACCATCAAACCATCCAAAGATCAAGATCTGATTGCTGGAGATTCGAAGGTGGATTCAAAAAGCAAAAAGAAAGCTAAAAAGCCACATGAGCAAAAGAGAGACAAGAAACAGTCTCCATAGGAGCCACAAGGTTCCAAGAAGAACTACCAGAAGAAGAAAAACAAAGTTGAAATGAGCAAGTGTGCATACTGCAATAAGGGAAATCACACTGAAAGCTCTTGTATGAAGAAGAAAATAGACATGCTGACCCAACTCCTGGAGAAGAATGGCATCTCCCTTCCAGACATCTCAAAGAAGAGAGAAGGAGGATCAAGTTCAGATGACAGAGAGAGAGTTCATGCATTGGTTGCTGGCACATCAAGCTCACCCAGTTTTATCATTGATTCTGGAACTTAGTATAAATATGGAGGTGACCTCCCTGATTTATACACTACTCACACCCACTCAAGTTTGCATGAGAGAGATAAAGTGTCGAGGTAGGACAGATAGATAACTGCTAAATAATTCTTATTAATATATTTTATCAATTTATGACATGATATTTATGAATGCACTATTCTAAGGAAGTTTACAAGGTTTTCTCCTTTATGGTTTCCTTGGTGAAAATATTTGTGTCTTGTGAACATGTTTTATCTTATGCATATTGTTGTTCTTGTTATTCTTTTATACAAAGATTGAAATTAATATAATAAAATCTAGGAAAAATTAAGAAGATACTGGAATACTCCTGAGTTCGTAGAACGTAGGTGGTCTGTATTTGGGTTGTGCTTTGTTTGTTTATTTTGTTTTGTATAGTACAAAGAGATGATCTGCATATGACAAGATCAGCGTACGAGATGTAGGTTGTTGTACTAGAAATATAAAGAATGGTCCTGGGCTGTGTGGAAATTGAACCCAGTAATAGATTAATTTTACTCACAACAATTAACAGTTGATCATGCAAAATCACTCACAAAAGAGACTGAAATTGGAGCTGAACACTAAACTGTATTAACTGAGTGTACAATAGCCAACCCTGTAACATAATAGGTTTCTGAATAAATAAAATACATCAGGGATTTGAATGCATGAGGAGAAATTCAAATCGAGCATAAAGCGGGCTTACTAAAATTAAGCAAATCCCCTATAGGTGTAAAAAGATGATCCCAAATCTGTCATGGAGCTCACGAATTAGAAAAATGTCTTAGGAAATCTAAAGAGTGATGGAATGGCAAATCATACATGCTTTTCCAAGGAGAAAAGTGAGGAGGATGTGTAGGACAAAAAACTAGTCAACCTCACCTAGTCAAGATTTTCCTTTTGCCTTAAAACACTAAAAAAGCAGGCAATAAAGCAGAAAAAGTAGAAGGGCTCTTAGGAGGCCAGGAATAAAGTAGATTTGATTCCTTGAGGTTTCTCAAGTGCTACATGGCTCAAATAAGGAAATTTTGACCACTATGGATAGGTAAATGACAACTTGCACAATGTGGGACACATGAACTAGGGAAATAAGACAAAAATAATTAAATTAATCTCTAAGGTAGTAAACTATGGGTTGATTATTCTAACACCCCCCCTTAATCCTGACTTATGAGTAATATATCAGGAAATTATAGGGCCTAGCAACAAGGCTTAGTCACCCTTTTACATACTGGATGTCCATACAACCAAGGAAAGAGGCAAAACCAACTTGGGAAAATCCTCCCTTAAACATGGACTGTAAAACAGAATTTGGAAATCTTGTCTTCACTCATGCTTCATAGCATGATCAGCAATCCCCAGCAATGATTTGAGATTGCTGAAGGTCTTCTCACAAAATGCTTTGGTGAAGATATCAACTACTTGTTCTGAAGATGAACAGAAGAGTAGATGAATTGTGCCATCATGCACAAGCTCTCTGGAGTAGTGCATATGGATCTTAATGTGTTTGGTTCTCTGCTTCTGAAATGGATCTTTGCATATTCGAATGCTACTCTAGTTATCATAGTATATGGTAGTTGAGTATTCTAACTCAAAGCCACACTCTCCAAGTAAACCCTGCAACCATAAACATTGAGTTGCTGCATTAACAACTCCTCTGTACTCTGCTTCTGTACATGAGAGTGCAATGGCACTATGTTTCTTGCTTGACCGGCTGATTGGCCCTTTTGCAAGCATGAACACATATTCTGATGTGGAATTTCTATCTGTGCTATCACCTGCCCAATCACTGTCAGTAAATCCAATCAAATAAAGATCAGATTTTTCTTTATAGAAGATCTCATGTGTCCTTGTTCCCTGAACAAAGTTAGGGATCCTTTTGGCTGCTTTCCAATGGATCTCATGACGCTGATCCATGTATCTAGAAGCCACACTTACTATATAATAGATATCAGGTCTAGTATGTGTCAGATACAACAAACATCCAATCAATTGCCTATACAGTGTATTGTTTACCATAGGTGAAGAATCAACTTCTTCCAGCTTCACTCCTGAAAAGAAAGGAGTTTTTCTTGCTTTGCAATCCTTCATTCTGAATTTGTTCAGCAAGTCCAAGGCATATTTGGACTGGTGAACCTTGATTCCATATTTTTTTTGAGAAATATCAAGCCCCAAAAATTGACTTAAGAGCCCCAAATCTGTCATGGAGAAGGCTTGGTTCATAACACCCTTTAAGGAAGCAATCTCATCCTTTGAGCTTCATGTAATGAGGAGGTCATCAACATATAACACAATGATCATTAATGAACCATTAACTAACTTCAAATAGACATTTGGATCTGATTTTCACCGAACAAAATTCAGTGATAACAAGAATCTATCGATCTTGGCATAGCAAGCCATGGGGGCTTGCTTTAGCCCATACAATGACTTTCTCAACCTGCACACAAGAGAAGGGTTAGTAGCAAAAACTTGAGGTTTCTACATATATATCTCTTCAGTGAGATATCCATTCAGGAAGGCACATTTTACATCCATGTGATGTACCTCCCATTGCCTTGAGGCTGCAATGGCTAAGGCTAGCCTGATGGAATCCATCTTTTCCACTGGGGAAAAAGTCTCATTGTAATCTATTCCATGAATTTGTGAGTATCCCTTGGCTACCAATCTGGCCTTGTACTTCATTGGTGAACCATAAGCAGCAAATTTGGTCTTATAGACCCACTTACGCTGGACTAACTTTCTTCCTGGAGGAAGATCCACTGGCTCCCATGTGTTGCTCTTCTGGAGTGAGCTGAACTCCTCCTTCATGGTTGTTTTCCATCTTGGATCTCCTGCTGCTTCTTCATATGTTTGAGGATCAGAATCCATCATCAAATATCATTTTTCAGAAAACATAGGATCCTTCATGCACATACCACTCTCAAATTGAGATCTAGTCCTCCTTGGGCCATTGGGATCCCCAGCTAGCTCTCCTGCTACATGTAGTGTCTTGGCTGCCCATTTTGGCCTTGTAGGTCTGTTAGGGTATCCAATAAACTCATCTCCATCAGAAAAATCAGAATCCGCATGTTCAACAAACTCTTTACTTACTTCCTGAGGTTTAGGTGGAGAAGAGGCTTCTCTAACTTCCACTGCTGCAAGGGGTTCTTCTTCAAACTGAACAAACCTTTTGATGAAGGATTTGTTTATGCTCAAATTTATTAGCTTGTACCCTTCTGAATCTTCAAAGTATCCAACAAAAATACACTCTTGGCTTTGGGGCTGCAAAGCCTTCCTCTTCTCTGTTGGAATTCTAGCCCAAGCCTTTGAGACAAAAATCCTGAAATGGGTCACATCTAGCTTGTGCCCACTCCATGATTTGAAGGGAGTCATACCATCAAGCTATTTATGAGGCACCCTATTCTTAATATAGGTTTCACATTTGATAGCTTCGGCCCAGTACTTTGGTGGAAATTTTTTGGCCTCCATCATGCATGTTGCCATCTCCTTCAGTGATCTGTTCTTCCTCTCAGCAACACCATTTTGCTGTGGTGTGTAAGGGATAGAATACTACATATGAATGCCTGCATCTGCACAATATTTAATAAACTCAGACTTGTCATACTCACTACCATTGTTAGATTTGAGGACCTTGAGTTTCCTCCCAGACTGGTTTTCAACCATAGCCTTAAAGACTTTGAAGAGGCCAAAAACTTTAGACTTGTGTTTCAGGAAGTAAACCCAGCAATACCTAGAAAAGTCATCAATAAAATTCAATGCATATTTGGCCTGACTCATGGACATATGAGGGAATGGGCCAGAAACATCACTGTGGATCAGCTCGAGGGGTGCAGAGGTTCTTTCATGACTAGCTCTCTCAAATTTGTGCTCTGGGTGTTTTCCTAGGATACAACCTTGGAAGACTCCTTTGGAAAATTTTATCTTGGGAAACCCTATGACCCTCTCTTTTTCACTAAGATCAGAAAGATATTTGTAGCTTAGGTGGCCAAATATTTCATGCCAAAGCTTGCTATCCTCATTAGCATGAATCAAAAGAGCAAAGGGGTTTGAGTAGGGTAGTAAGTGTGAGAACATGTATACCTTTTGAGCATGATTTGCAACTCCTTTTGCAATGACTCTACCACTTGAGATCTCTGTGATCTCAACTTCATCAGGGGAGAATATGACTTTCTTAGGAGACCCAATGTGGGTCATCTGGTACACTGACAAGAGGTTGGAGGTAAGACCAGGCACATAAAAGACATTGTTGAACTGACCATGATCAAGATCAATCCTCCCTCTGCCCAAACTTTCAATGAGAGAGTCATCCCCCAGTACTATAGGTGGTCCTTTCGACATTTCAAGTGAGGAGAAGGCCTCCTTGGTCGAAACCACGTGTCTTGAAATAAGTGATTGATGTATTATATTATTGGGCTCAACCAGTTACCCTAACAAGGACCACTTCTCCTATAGAGACTCCAAATACAAATTACATGATGTTACACTAGGGGAATATTTCCTAGACTTACAATGAAGGTTGTACCTAAAGGTCTGGAAACAATAAATACATCCCACAAGGAGGAAAACACATCTCCAATGGGGTAAACCAATATACAATGATAATATACATCAAAATATCTTCCGAAGTTGTAGTTACATCAACACTCCCTCTTAACTAGGAAGGTATTACCTCTCTTCTTTAGTCATCAACACATATGTTCAAGTCTTCATTGTGGATTCATCGTGACAGAGTCATAGAGTCATCATCATAGCTTCTTCCATCATCATCTTTGTGTCTGTCATCGAAAATTTCTATAGTTCCAACCCTTTTTCATGTTGAGTGTAGGCATATTCCTCATCGAGGTATTCATCACATCTTCAGCTAGCAACCACATAGGGACAGTTCAAGACCTTATTTACATTGCCAAAGAAATAACCTTTGTCTTGGACCTTTATATTATCCTATCCATATCATCTATTTTATATTTAATAAAAACAAAATAGAACAAAGCACAACTCATATGGAAACCACATGTGTTCGATCACTATAGGAGTAATCCAGGATATTTTCACATCATTAAGAAAACATATAACTTCTACTATGTGAGAATCACCTAGGAGCAATCTTAGTGAATTTCGCCTCTGCACATTCAACCTACATTCTACCAGTATAGGAGAACCTCCTAGGCGCACCTCATGTTCTTCCTGACCTTATTATATCAACATGGCAACACAGACATATATAGATATATCTGTAAGGACTAATTATGATCAAACAACCTGCTATACTAGGAATTTTAAGGTCTAGTTCAACCTCAAGGACTTGTTACATCATAACAACTTGTGTCCGGGATCTTTTCCGTTCAAATAACCTTTGAGGCATATTAAATCCGAGTAACCTGAATACCATGCCAGGGATCTTTTTACACTTGAAAAACCCATAAGACTTATTACACTCAAGTAATCTATGTACCATTCCAAGTCTCATATTTACACTCAAATAAATTTTCTCGGGACTTATTATGTCCAATGATAACCTACAAGCTTTACAAAGATCTGTTACATCCGAAGACAACCTACAAGACTGATTACATTCAAGCATCCTGCTTCACCAGGATTTTTCCTGCTCAAAAAAATTGTCTCATTTCCCACATGAGATATCATGCATCTATGCATTCCTGTCTCTTGTTATTTCTAGCATAGAAACATATCAAGATTTATTATGTTTGAGCAACCTACTCTCTTATCCAGGATTTTATGATCATACAACCTAGCTCTCTAGCTATGCTAGAACACACTCCCTCTTTCAAGGGGTATTGTTCTAAATCATACGGATTCTTTCTCTGAAGTACTAAAACTCCACCTAGGCTAGAGGCTTTGTTAATACATCGGTTATGCCACATCACCACTCATGTACCCAAGAGGAAACACGACCATAACGTTATCTAATCTAAGAAAACTAACCCCATGAACATAAAATGAAATTCATTGAACTAATAACATGCATCGATGCATAAACATTTAACATACAATGGAAGAAAATCCATTCCATTCATTCACATGTTCATCTTAATTCATTAACAGATGTAAGTACAAGCATTTAAATAGAAGAATAATTATCTTGGAAGCGAAGCTCATTCCACAACCAGCTATGTCGTTGCAACGTTCCACCCAACCATAAGCCAGTTTGCACATCAATCTTTCAAAAAAACTCATCCAAGCCAAAACTGTTGGGTTTATCAGGGAACTGGAAAGGTTGACTGCTAAGCTAATGAGCTCAACCATAGATATATGGACACCTGCACCAAATCTATCCTATATTTTATAACATCTACACACCCAACACAAGGAAGCATCCCCTTCTCTTCTACACAGTCCCTCGGGCTATGCCTTCCATTCTAGTGCTATTCAAGGTGTGCAAAGAAGAAAACTGGCTCCCTAGATCTGTCTGTGAGGTTCCTTCTCACACCAGGTTTATCAAGCTATTCATACCCCATTTCCAATCCCAAATTAGTTTATACCAAAGCAACAGAGGCATACACACCAATTGCAAGTTCTTATCATGGATGAAAAAAATGACTTGGGAGCCAAAAATGAATTTGCGGATGGGGGAAAACGATCCTGGGACAGCTATTCGATTTCTAGAAAATTTTTATGGCTTCATGTGGGAAAAAATGACTCCCTCAGTTCCTAAAGTTGTGGATTTATTCCCCATAGGATGTGCAACATAGAAAACAAGAAATTTTCGACTGTGGGAATGTAGAAACCACACAAAAAAGACCAGCAGAGATCCTAGCCACTGAATGTCAACGAAACCACTTCCTAGCCATGGGAAAAATGAAGAACACTACAAAAAATTACATGGAGAATTCCCCCATCTCATTATGGTTTTATTGACATAGTTGGTTGTGGGTTTTTTTTATTAAATTGCATATTTACATGATGTCCAAAATTATAATGTGTCAGCTAGCACAAAATACTGTTTGCATCAATTTTAATTTCTGAAACATAAAACACTTAATCGATGGTGGGGATTTTGCCTTTAGTTCCACACCACTATTAAATACAATATATACATCATATACATTTTATGAAAATGGGGTAAAAACTGGGGTGTTACAAGTTATCTTCTCGTGTGTTGTCGCGTACTAGAGCTTCATTGCTTCTCTCTGCTCCATATCCATGATGTAGTGGATCTTGATCTTCATGTGATTCAACTTTTAATGCAATATATGGTTTTTGACAACTTCATGCAACTCTGATTGTCGTAGAAGATACAAGTCACATACAACTAGAGATCGAACTAGTGAGACAGTAGCTTTTGTAGCCACACTCCCTCACAACTAGTCCAACAACCGACAACATGCTCTACCTCAGTTGTACTTAGTGCCACATATTATTGCTTCTTATTGAACTAGGAGATCATGCCAGATAAAAAACTGAAGAAAAAACCCAAAGTTCCCTTCCTATTAGTGGCACTACCTTCCCAATCTTAACCAACATAACCATGTAGGTTAATCTTTTGATTCACATAGTATTTGATGCCATAATCCATTGTACCTTTTAGGAACCTCAGTACATGTATATGTTGGCGACATTTACCACCATACACACTCTTTTTGGTCAAATTGGCCTAGTTACACCACTATCCTAAGTATTATTGACATTAATTGACATCAATGGAGCATTAAATGTCATCATCCAGTCTCACCCACACCTACCTTCAGTCAAGGAGGCTAACTTAGCCTTCTCCTACATTTATGGAGGCTAACTAGAGTACTCAGGGGGTGATCTGAGTGATATTAATGCACCTAATTGCTAACTAGTGGTTGCAATAAGTTAAATAGGTCAGTTAAGGTGCCTCCTCTCTTTAAATATATTATTTAATGATTATTTAATGAACAGGAGTCAACAGGGACGCCTCCACCAACTTTTGATGTGCAGTTCAACTTTAGTTAACATCATCAAGGTTCATTGGAGCTAGTGTAGCACTACCTCTTGATGTTTGGTGAGCTGTGACATGTGTCTAATCTCTTTCNTTTTGGTGTGCAGTTCAACTTTAGTTAACATCATCAAGGTTCATTGGAGCTAGTGTAGCACTACCTCTTGATGTTTGGTGAGCTGTGACATGTGTCTAATCTCTTTCAGTTGAGACTCAGTCATTTATTGCACTCCAACTTCAGTGAGGGTTAGTTGATCAAATTAGGGTTTTGATCAGTGGTTAATTGAGTGTGGACCATGGCTTACAGTTAGTTAAGCTAGACTCACTCATTCAATTTGAATGACCTCCTTGAGGATTCAAATTTCTCATTCATTCATGCTTGTAGCATGACATTGTAATTGTAATCATTCATTCTTTATGTGAATATTGAGCGGCTACTATTCCTGTAGACCGATTAC
>LPNX010339278.1:0-14825 GCA_001517045.1 Pseudotsuga menziesii
AGATACATATAGAATATTATTTTAAGTTACAATATTTCAACAAGCTTGGTACGCCTGTGTATGATGAATATGATGGAGAGTACCTGCAGAATATACCTAATGAGCCAGTTGTTGAAACAAAGCCTGCTGATGAAAGTCATCAAGATGCAATTTGAAATCAGAAGGTTGAGATGGGACAGGATGATAAGGGCAGTAGAGGTGATAGCCTACCCTTGTGTTATGCCTCTTTTGAATTAATATGACACATGGTTAAAGCCTCCAAGCAAAAATAGAAAGAGACAGAGATGGTGCAAGCCAAAAAATGGTACAGGAAAGAAGACGATGGGAAGCAGCCAGGCGATTCCTCCTGCTAATAATACATTGTGAATCTGTAATGAAGTGTCAAGCTATGAATACGGATGAAGGAGCCTCAAAATGAACATGTTTTCTAGTATTCCACCTTCAGAAGTGCCACGTCACACAAGAGGAATATTCCTACTTGGTTCCACCGAAGAAGCAGGGGACCTCCGCCTTGAAGCACATCTAGCTCTTGTTATAGAAATTTTGAGTAGAAAGTGGGATGTTCCATTGAAAAAAGATTATGTGGGTCCTCTTGTGAATTCTTCCAAGTGTCATTCTGATGAATCTCTAGGAGAAGGAAGCTCTAGACGAATTTCCCATGAGCAGGTGATAGAACATGTTGGAGGTTTCCATGATTTCTATGACCCCATGGCCGAATACATGGAGGGTCTGGGTGAAGGTAGTCATTGGTTGCATCCTTACTTTAAAGATCATTTTTTTTATCATTTCTTTCTTCCATTATCTATTTCATTTCTATCCATCAAGCACAATAAAAGAACAAAACTATTAGGCAAGTTGCTTGATTGGATTCATTAGAAGTCTGATTTCACTTAATCGGACTTGTGCACAAAGTTAGGTAGAGTAGGTAGGAAAGAATAAGATCAGAAATTGTCGAGCATTTCCTTCATTACTATTTTAGTTTGTTTTCATTTTCAGTTACCAGCACAGGTTTACAGTCACCAACATCATTTACAAGAGTGGCACGAATTCATTGAAGAAATAGCTCAGAGTAGAATAGAGATGTCAAGGAAAGGTTGAAGGTAGCCCAATGGTTTTGGCACTTGGTTTACGGGGGTTCTTTTCTACATCACTGGGAGGATAGCATCCCTTGTGGAGCTAGTTGTTAACAATTTATTTTTTAACAGTTGATTTATGGCCCTGATTGGAGTTCGATGAGGGTCTCATTCCTGCGAACTTCATATGAACGCCCCTTCAGGTTATCAAAAGCATAAGGAAAATAATAAAATAGTAGGTGTGTTGAACAAATTGAACGGGAATCAAAATCAAAGGCTAATATTGATCGGAGGTAGATCAATTACTCCAAACCATTTCATGCGAGCAGACATGCTCAACCAATGCCGCGATTTCAAATCGTGAAATGGATTAAAGGTCAGAAATATTCTACGGCCGAGATGAGATCTGAGTCAGATCTATGGCCTCAATCAATTTTGCAAACCATATTTGTGTAGGTAAGGCCACGATTTCAAATCACAAAATAGGGGTAGTGGTCGCAAAGATCAATGACCGTGATAAGAAGGGAAAGAAATCTACGGCCACAGTTTATTTCATAATGTGGACTAGCACAGATGAATACCATGGTTTCTCATTGTGAAAGATGACGGATCCCACTCATATCTACGGTTTCATGAAGGTTCGGTCATGTTAGAATAATCAACCCATAGTTAGCTACCTTAGACATTGATTAATCCAATTTTTGTCTTATTTTCCTAGTTTCCATATTCCACCTTATGCAAGTTGTCCTCCACACATCCAAAGTGGTAAAAATTGCTAAATTTGAGTCATGGATCACTTGGGAAACCACTTGGAATCAAATCTAGTTTATTCCTATCCTTCCAAGCGCATGTTTTCTTTTCCTACTTTATTGCCTGCTTTTTCTGAGTTTTAAGGCAATTGGGAAAGTTTGACTAGGTGAAGTTAACTTGTTTTTTGTCCTCATCATCCTCCACCATTTTCTCCTAAGAAAAGCATTTATGAGTTGTTCTTTCATCATCTATTATATTTCCTAATTTATTTTTCCAATTCGTGAGCTCCTAGACAGATTTGGAAACTGCTTTATGCACCTATGGGGGATTTTCTTAGATTTAGTAAGCCTGCTTTTGACCAAATTTGAATGGAATACTTATGCATTTGAATATCTCATATAATTATTTATTGTGGCAGCCTACAACTTCATAGGGTTGTATATTGTACACTTATTCAATACAGATTAGTGTTCTGCTCCATATTCAGTCTCCTTTGTGTGTAATTTGCATGTGTAATTAGCAATTTTTGTGAGTGTAATTTTTCTAAACACTGGGTTCAATTTCCACATGGTATCAGAGCCTTTGTATATTTATTTCTCTCCTTCCAATTTGTATTACAGTTTCGACATCATTGACTGGGAGCATTCTGCTGACTGAAGGGACAATTTCTGAGCTATGGATCAATCTCAGAAGATCATCTTGACTCCATTTAACTTCTTTGAATGGAAAGAAAATATGGAGATACTATTGAGAGTGAAAGGCCTCTATATAGTGACTATGTCAATATAATAAGAGCCCAATGTAGCTATAGAGAAAATTAAATGGCATAATAGGAGGGATGAGGCCTGTGGTCTCCTGTGTCTAAGCATATCCAGAGACCTCCTTTTCCATCTCGATGGATTGACATCATCAAATGAAGTATGGGAGAAGATTGTTGAGAGTTTTGGTAAGACATATGAGATGAGGGGACATCAAATTGAAAATGAATTGATCTCCCTGAGTCCCAATAGCTTTGAATCCCTGCAACTCTATTTTTCCAAGTTCAACTCCCTTGTTTTGCAGCAACAACAGTGTAGGATCGAAAACAAGGATGAGAAACTGGTTTTTTCCATACTCTCAAAGCTTGGCCCTGACTATTCAATGTTTGTCTCAACCTTCCATCCCACAAAGTTGACATCTCGAGCCTGGAAAATGCCTATCCTTGCATATTTCATGGAATCTCTCACACTAGAACAAGATAAATTGGTGATGATGGGCACCATCAAACCTTCCAAAGACCAAGCTCTAGTTGCTAGAGATTCGAGGGTGGATTCAAAAATCAATAAGAAATCTAAGAAGCCACCTAAGCAAAATAGAGACAAGAACAAGTCTCCAGAGGAGCCCCAAGGTTCCAAGAAGAACCCCCAGAAGAAGAAGAACAAAGGATAAATGAACAAGTGTGCATACTACAGTAAGGGAAATCATACTGAAATCTCCTGCATGAAAAAGCAAATTGATATGCTGACCCAAATCCTAGAGAAGAATGGCATCTTCCTTCTTGATAGCTCAAAGAAGAGGGAAGGAGGATCAAATTCAGAAGACAGAGAGAGAGTTCATGTATTGGTTGCTGGCACATCAAGCTCACCTAGTTTCATCATTGATTCTAGAGCTTCATGACATATGGTTTCAACCAAGGAGGCATTCACCTCACTTGACATGTTGAAAGGTCCATCAATTGTACTGGGAGATGACTCTCTCACTGAAAGTTTGGGCAAAGGGAGGATTGATCTTGACCATGGTAAGTTCAGCAATGTATTGTATGTTCCAAGTCTTGCCTCCAACCTCTTATCATTTTATTAGATGACCCACACATGATCTGAAAAGAAGGTCATATTCTCCCTTGATGAAGTTGAGATCACAGAGATCTCAATTGGTAAAGTCATTGCAAAAGGAGTTGCAAATCACATTTCAAATGTATACATGTTCTCACACTTCCTACCCTAATCAAACCCCTCTGCTCTTCTGATTCATGCTAATGAGGCAAGCAAGCTTTGGCATGAAATATTTGGCCACNCATTTCAAAGGTATACATGTTCTCACACTTCCTACCCTAATCAAACCCCTCTGCTCTTCTGATTCATGCTAATGAGGCAAGCAAGCTTTGGCATGAAATATTTGGCCACCTCAATCACAAGTATATTTCTGATCTTAGTGAAAAATAAATGGTCATAGGGTTACCAAAGATTAAATTTTCCAAGGGAGTCTATCAGGGTTGCATCTTAGGAAAACACCCAGAGCATAAATTTGAGAAAGCTAGTCATGAGAGAACCTCTGCACCTCTTGAGTTGATCCACAGTGATGTTTCTAGCTCATTTCCTCATATGTCAATGAGTCAGGACAAATATGCATTGACATTCCTAGATGACTTTTCTAGGTATTGCTGGGTTTACTTCCTGAAACACAAGTCTGAAGTTTTAGGCCTCTTCAAAGTCTTTAAGGCTTTGGTTGAAAACCAGTCTAGGAGGAAACTCAAAATCCTCAAATCTGACACTGGTGGTGAGTATGTCAATTCTAATTTCATTCAATATTGTGCAGATGCAGTTGTTCAGATGCAGCATTCTATCCCTTACACACCACAAGAGAATGGTGTTGCTGAGAGGAAGAACAGATCACTGAAAGAGATGGCAACATGCATGATGGAGGCTAAGACTTTGCCACCAAAGTTTTGGGCCGAAGCTATAAACTATGCAGCCTATATCCAGAATAGGGTGTCTCATAAATAGCTTGATGGTATGACTCCTTTAAAAGCATGCAGTTGGCACATGCCAGATGTGACCCATTTCAGGATTTTTGACTCAAGGGCTTGGGCTAGAATTCCAACAGAAAAGAAGAAGGCTTTGCAGCTCCAAATCCAAGAGTGTCTATTTGTTGGGTACTTTGAATATTCAAAAGGGTACAAGCTTATCAATTTGAGCACAAACAAAGCCTTCATTGAAAGGAGTGTTCAGTTCCAAGAAGAGCCTTTAGCAGTAGTGGAAGTTGGAGAATCCTCTTCACCACTAGAACCATTGAATGTAAGTGAAGAGATACTTGAGTGTGTTGATTATGATATGTCTAATAATCATGATTTAATTGCAGATACTAACAGTCCTACAAGACCAAAATGAGCAGCAAATACCATTCATGCAGCTGGAGAACTAGCTGGAAATCCTAATGATCCTAGGAGGACTAGATCTCAGTTTGAGAGTGCTCTGTGCATGAAAGATCCTATGTTTACAAAGAAATTATATCTGGTGGTTGAATCAGACCCACAAACATATGAATAGGCATCACATGATCCAATATGGAAAACAGCCATGAGAGAAGAGTTTAGCTCACTCTAGAAGAACAACACTTGGGAGCTGGTTGATCTTCCCCCAGGGAGGAAGCTAGTTTAGTGTAAGTGGGTTTACAAAACCAAATTTCTTTCTGATGGTTCACCTTTGAAATATAAGGCCATATTAGTAGCCAAGGGCTACTCATAGGTACATGGCATAGACTATAATGAGACCTTTTCACCAGTGGAAAAGATGGACTCCATCAGGATAGCCTTAGCCATTGTAGCTTCGAAGCAGTGGGAGGTACATCACATGGATGTGAAGTGTGCTTTCCTGAATGGATATCTCACTGAAGATATTTAAATGCAGCAGCCTCAAGTATTTTCTACTAATCCATCTCTTGTGTGCAGGATAAAGAAGTCATTGTATGGGCTTAAGCAAGCCCCTAGGGCTTGGTATGCCAAGATTGATAACTTTCTGCTATCACTGAATTTTGTTCGATGCAAGTCAGATCCAAATGTCTATTTGAATATGATTCATGGTTCATTAATGATTATTTTTTTGTATGTTGATGACCTTCTCATTACAGGAAGCTCAAAGAATGAAATTGCCTCCTTGAAGGATGAAATGAACCATGCATTCTCAATGACTGATTTGGGCTTATTAAGCCAATTCTTGGGGCTCGAGATTGCTCAAATCAAACAAGGAATCAAAGTAAATCAGTCCAGGTATGCCTTAGATTTTTTTAACAAATTCAACATGAAGGATTGCAGGCCAAGCAAGACTCCTTTCCTTTCAGGAGTTAAGCTTGAAGAAGCTGATTTTTCACCTATGGTAAACAATACACTGTATAGGAAATTGATTGGATGTTTGCTATATCTTACAATTACTCGACCTTATATTTCTTATGCAGTAATTGTGGCTTCAATATACATGGATCAGCCTCATGAGATCCATTGGAGAGCAGCCAAAAGGATCCTTAACTTTGTTCAGGGAACAAGGACTCATGGGATCTTCTACAAAGATAAATATGATCTTGATTTGATTGGGTTTATTGTCAGTGATTGGGCAGGTGACAACATAGATTGAAAGTCAACATTAGGATATGTGTTCATTCTTGCTAAAGGACCAATTAGCTGTTCAAGCAAGAAATAGAGTTCCATTGCACTCTCATCTACAAAAGCAGAGTATAGAGGAGTTGTAAATGCATCAACTCAATGTTTATGGTTGTAGGGGTTAGTTGGTGAGTATGGCTTCAAATCAAAATACTCAACTACTATCTATTGTGATAATCAGAGTACCATTTGAATCTGTAATGATCCAATTCAGAGAGAGAGAACCAAACACATTGAGATCCATATGCACTACATCAGACAACTTGTGCATGATGGCACCATTCACCTCCTCTTCTGTTCATCTTCAGAACAACTAGCAGATATCTTCACCAAATGTTTTTGTGAGAAGACATTCAACAATCTCAAATCACTGCTGGGGATTTTTGATCATGCTGTGAAGCATGAGTGATGACAAGATTTCCAAATTTTGTTTTATTGTCCATGTTTAAGGGAGGATTTTTTCCACTGGGTTTTTGCCTCTTTCCTTGTTAAATGGACATGCAGTATGTAAAGGGTGACTAAGCCTTGTTTCTAGGCCCTATAATTTTCTGATATTTTACTCATAAGTTAGGCTTAAAGGGGGGTGTTAGAATAATCAACCCATAGTTAGCTACCTTAGACATTAATTAATCCAATTTTTGTCTTATTTGCTTAGTTTCCATATTCCACCTTATGCAAGTTGTCCTCCACACATCCAAAGTGGCCAAACTTGCTAAATTTGAGTCATGGAGCACTTGGGAAATGACTTGGAATCAAATCTACTTTATTCCTGGCCTTCCTAATGCATGTCTGCTTTTTCTACTTTATTGCCTGCTTTTTCTGAGTTTTAAGGCAATTGGGAAAGTTTGACTAGGTGAAGTTAACTTGTTTTTTGTTGTCATCATCCTCCACCCTTTTATACTAAAAAAAGAATGTTTGATTTGTCCTTCCATCATCTATTATATTTCCTAATTTATTTTTCCAATTTGTGAGCTCCTAGACAGATTTGGAAACTGCTTTATGCACCTATGGGGGATTTGCTTAGATTTAGCAAGCCTGCTTTTGACCAAATTCGAATGGAATCCTTATGCATTTGAATATCTCATGTAATTATTTATTGTGGCAACCTATGACTTCACAGGGTTGGCTATTGTACATTTATTCAATACAAATTAGTGTTCTGCTCCATATCAAGTCTCCTTTGTGTCTAATTTGCATGTGTAATTGGCAATTTTTGTGAGTGTAATTGTTCTAACACCTGGGTTCAATTTCCACAGGTCGTGATCAATGGTCAATAATATTTCACAATCTAGAACTGCTCATGGTGTTAAGAGGGTAAAAGTTGGCAGCAAAAAGAATGGGACATGGACGGTGGACATGAAAGATTCATCAAATCGGATGGCTGAGAAGGTTCCCAGGGTACATGTTTCACATCTACTGCAGAGGTGACATGGGAGGAGGAATTCAAATGTGTAATTTTCTCCCATTTTATATTGGTTGATTCCTCTGATGCCATTCAGGATGAGTCTAAGGTGGAAGTCTTGTCCAGCGATGCTAATTTCCCTGGTTCACCAGTGTGGCACGTGGTTCACTTCAAAGGGAGCCGTCAGAAAGATGTAGTTTTGATTTGTTGAGACAACTGACTTGGAATTTACATGATTCCAAGGGAGGTGATGAACTAAAGTATCCTGACACCACCGTCACAGTAATTGAAAGGGCAAGAAAGGTCAAATCCACAGCTCTTGAAACCAGCTTCGCATCCACGCGGGAATTGTTTGGAATCTTGCCCATATCGGATAATATGATTGAATGTAAGAAGGACGGATCTCCATCTTGGGATCACATGTCACATGCCCCAATTTTGCAAAAATAATTTTATCATATTTGATTTTATTTCAAGACAATATGTTAAATTTTATGCTAAGTTGTAATTGATGACTCAACAGAGTCAAGGATATTGAATGTAATTCTGAATATTTTAATTACAAATAAATAAAAGTGGAGACAACATCTTGGGAGAGATGTTAAAAGAGTGTTTACTGGTCAAGTTGGTGGAGGATACTAGGTGGAGAGCAAATAGACAAGTGGCAGCATCCTCAAACACTTCCAACTGTTGCAGGTGGAAACCTCCCTACATTTGGAGTCATGATCCCCCAAGAAAGTGGGATCAGAGCAGGTGGTTGAATTAATGACAACTAACCCAAAAGGACCTAAGAAATATTAATAAAAAATACCCATTGAAGAGAGCTGAGGCTTCTCATTCCAAGAAGAGAACCATTCAGGTGAATGTACTTCAGAGGATTTCATTGGGAAGGGAATTTGGGGAATGTATTTGAGGGGTAAAATGCAAAAAATGATCTAGTATAGATTTTCAGTTGAAGGATATTAGTGCTAAGTGAAGAGTTAGTGTTGATCCATTGGACTAGTATTTTGCTACATGCTCCACCAGTTCTCAGCCAAGGAAACCGGGAACAGGCTCGAGGGTCTTGAGAAGACGTTGTTTGAGCACTCTCCAGGAATTGGTAGGGTGGAATGGCCTCCCAACGCTATTGTTGTCCATCTTAAACAGGTTCTATAGTCTTTTTATTTTTGCCGTGTTAAATGTTCATATGTGAGATTGATTGATTACTAAATATTAAATGCTTAGTATTTAATTGATAGATATTGTAATCTTTTAGTTTATTGAATCACTGAATTTGAAATTGAGGAAAAATAATCCTAACCTATGTTTTCCCACATCTGGAATGGACGAGACCATACCCTAGCACAGGCAGTGTATGCTAAAATAGATGAAGGATATAATAGAAATCTTGAATGAATAGATGTTTATGCATTTCCTATTATCAAGGAAACCTTTTTTGTATGTATTCTTTTTATCAGAAATGACCAATAACCTGTTTATATATGTTTCATATTAACCAGTTTCTATAGGTAAGTACTTTAGAAAAGAAATACAATAACTCAACACCAGTAGAAGCATCTTTTTATAAATAAGTACTCTAGTAGAAAATAGGTATATTTATACACAGCACTTTACTATCTTTTTGAGATTTAGAACTTACACGATGGAAAACTGTGTTAGGTTACACTTATTTCTTTTGTGTATTTTACTTAATAACCTGTGTTTAGACAATAGGATAAGTACATCTAAAAACTACTTGTTTACTTTCAGCACAACAAAGATATAAACTAATAAGTATATATAGTCTTTTAGTAATCATAATAGTTTAAAGACTAATAGGTACTATTAACTCAGGAAATGATATGCGAGATTAATTCTGATATTAAGAAAGAAAATGCATTTACTTAGTTTATTTATCTATTTATTTGTTAACCAAACTAAGACAATAGTTACTATAGATAAAAAAAAAGGGTTTAGGAAAAGTATCGTTCTTTATCAAAAATAGACTCTTTATTAAATTAATGTTTACGAATAATTCTAATGAAAACTTAGCTAACATTTTCGTAAAACAATAATATTATGATAAATATTTAACAATACATGTCTTTGTAGAGATCTACTATAAATATTAATAGGTTTATTCTCTGCAAAAGAATTACAAACATAGACATACGAACTGTTACTTCTAGTTACTGTACTTCCAAGTGTTTAAAATACAAATTTAAGCAAACCCATTACACTATAATAACAATACTGAATAGTAAATGTTTTACAAATAATAGAAGCTCACCTAACAAAACTAAAAGAATTCTTTAATCATAGTGTCTTCGAAAAAGAAACCTAGCTCATATTTTCTGAGCGATTAACAAAAGCTATAAATTATTTTCTGATGCAAATAGTTTAACCTTAGTTCAAACACCTTTAACAAATGTTTAAGCAATTAATAAACAATACATATTAATACATAGTCGAATAAGATAATAAATCCGAGTACACAGAGTTACATAAATAACATAAGATAAACAGTCATATAAATAACTTAGGTTAGACTGAGTCTGAGCTCAAAAGGAAATTAGAATGTTTTCAAACGTATTGTGTATCGTATGATAGGCCGTAAGGCTTTAAACTTTTATAGAGTACAAAAACTAGCATTAAGTCGATGCACCCATATTGTAGTATGGGGTTTGAAATAATGAAAACAACAAACCAAGTACCAAAACTACTTTATATAAAATCTTTTTATATAAGAAGGAAGCTTTACAAGTCACGACAATGTTCCAGAGTCACCCTGCTGAAGCAAGGGTTTTAAACAAAAAAAAAAAATAAGTAAATTGAAGAACAACATCCCAGGAATGGGGAACAAGCATTCCGTAATTCCTTCCATCTAGACACTGTCCCTTAAGGTCTGTACAAGCAAGGAGAGCCATTGGTAACCAGGGCTTACCCGGAGACAGAACGTCGACCAAATTTTTGAAGTATTTCCTTCCAAGCGTTTTACGAATTGTAATATACAAACAAAATTCAAAGTATAGTTAGAATTTAGGTTTAGCACTGAATTCGTAAATTTTTTCATAGCTTGTGTTCTTGGTTTAAAGACAAAAGTTACCTGAACTGTGGGAACCGAGGTCAAGAAGTAACCAAACAAAAACCTCACTCACAACATCTATCGTTTTTCACTTGGAAATAAAGACAAGGGAGCCATGAAAGAACAACAGCACTGCAACCAGCGAAAGAAGAAACCAAACCCTCATTTTTCTGTAGTGACAGAGACGATGAAGGACACACAATGCAAGTTACACAATAAACAAGAGCAAGAGCAAGTCAAGGCAGTGGCAAAAGACCATGACTTTAACTAGCAACTGTGTAAAACAACCCACTTGCATAGTGAAGTATTGTAAGAAACTTCCAATCACGAGCTATGGCGTTAACGCTCACTCAAAAACAATGACCATTCAAAGTATTACGCAGATAGTGGGGATAGAGGCAAGTTACTGCGAGCTTTCAATGGCCATAGTAAAACCCAAACCATGCAGAGATCGAACCCTTGACAAAATAATGATGCAGCTATGGTTGCAACGAAAACTTTTAAATCACGATTTGCATGGCAAGGAGAGTCCCACGTTTACTCGAATCTTTTCACTTCTCAGTGGGTCATTTGTATAGTTATCATTGCAAACATTCAAACCGAATAATTGAAAATCAATCACCTTATGCATGTAATGATATATATTGTTAACTTAAAGTAAATGCCATATCATTGCCAACAAGTCAATCCTGGACCTTGAACAAGGGTTTTCCAACATTTATTTATAGTGGATAATGTTATAACTAGTGTTGGAAAGAACCGGTTTTACATATTGATATTCAATCCCCTCGTTTCTCAAAATTTTTTCTATGAATATCAATGGTATTATTGTAAGTATTCTCTCAACCTTTGATAATCACACTTATAAAGAAAATATTAAAAGGTTAGCATAAACATTGAATATGTTTTAAAATGCTTTAAAAATCTTGGTATTTTATTCATAAGCTATGAATGGTTAAGTCATAAGAATAGAATTAAATTAATATGATGTATAAGGATTTAATAACTCTCATGTACAATAATAGTTCCTTCACATAAAAAGGAATCTAATGTACTGGGTGTAGGATATAAAACCTATAGGTACTTAATCTTGGAAGCTCCACAATGCTTACCAAGTTCTAAGTCAAATTAGATCAAGGTTAAACATACAAGTAGAGTTTAAGATAGTAATTTATCTAGGATTTTATTGCACTACTTTTACAATCCAGTAGATAGTAGGGGAATGCGAAGTCATCGCCTAATGATGTCTTAAAGGAAATGGGTAATCCATTCACGATGATAAACTGATAACTTTAACCATGTGGAGTCCTAATTGAATTAAAGTAAAAAAGAAATTTTTTAGGCTTATGTTCCAAAAAACATAGGTCCATTTTAATTATATGCAATGATAAGCAGTGCTTTTATTATTATGATAATAATGGTAGTAGACTATTATGTCAAAGGAGGATTTTTGAACTTTTATCTTGAGCTTTTCTAAAACTAGAAATCAAGTAGAGTAATGTTAAAAGGAAATATTTATCTATCTTAAGATCTTACTAATAAGAGACAAACAGAAAGGTGACATTAATAACCTCTATGATACAAAGACAAGGTAAAATAGTATTGTTAGTCAAATAAGATAAATAAACTTTACCTTGCGGATTCTTGAGTCTTCTAAGCAGAATATTTACACTAGCAATATATTTCTATTCTAAGAAGTATATCTGGTTAAAACGCCTTAATAAACTTTTAATTGGGTCAAAATTTACTTGTCAAGCCTATAAAGATGTAGAAAATACAGATACGTTAGCAGTTGCTAAGTAAGTCCCGAATAGAAAATGACTCCTCACCTACTTGTCATTCAAAACCATTAGAGGAACTAATTAAAAAATTGCAAATTACTTACATTACGTATCAAAATTAAAACATCATTAATTTTTATATGTTTATTTATCTTTGTCTGTTTCATATCTTATGATTACTACTAACAGATGTCCAACTGCAACTGTAACTTTTTATGCTATCTCAAAATTTTAAATTTTTGTGAAGATTTGGGTTTTGACATGTGGTATCAGAGCACAAGGTTCAAACACTAGGCCTTGATGAAGCCCAACTAGATTCCATGAAACAATAAACTAAATTATTATGTTGATGTATTTTTTTCTTTTAAATGTTATTCAACAGAGAATTGTTTTCTGAAGTTTAATAGGCAGGTATGGAAAGGCTGGAAGAGTATGTGGACGAGGAGTCTCCAGTTACTGAAAGAGAGAATATACCAAGAGATCCTATACCAAAGGATTTAACAACCAATTCCTCAGAATTGTTACAAACTATAAAGGACCTAAAAACTGAAATGGATTCTGTAAAGCGAGAAAATGAAAGGAATCGGAGGGCTCAAGAAGAGGTGAATCAGATCCTAATTGAGAATTTTCAAAATGAGGGTAGGGGTAGAAGAACTGAATCATAAGATACCAATCATAAACCTAAATCTAAAAAGATGAAACATACTAAAACTGAAAGTAGTTCATCTTTTGAAGTGTTTGGTGAACAACTAAATTACCATTCTACCAGTGATAGTAGTGATTATAATCAGTGCACTAAAAAGAGGAAATACAAACCTTATGAGGATATTTTCAGAGAATTCAAAAAGATAAAAGCACCAAACTTTAATAGAGAGACTGAGAATGAGGAGGAAGCTGAATCCCGATTATCTGGGATGAAAAATTACTTCCAAATCTATAACTATTCTAACTAGTTAAAGGCTAGAATGGCTATTTATAACCTCTCAAAAAAGGCTGACATTTGGTGGCAGGACTTGAAAAGAGTTAAGGGAATAAAAGAGAAAAATGTAAACTGGAGTACCTTTAATAGGTATTTCGAAAACAAATTCCTGTCTGAGCAGTATTATGAGGAGAGAGCCAAAGAGTTTTATGAGCTAAAGTTAAGATCAATGACAATGAAGGATCTGAACAGCAATTTATTAAGTCTACTTAGGTATGTACCATACCTTGTGGATGAGAAACCAAAAGTACAATGATTCCTTAGCTGTCTACCTTGTCATATTAAATATACAATTGAATATGATAATCAAAAGACCTTGGAGGAAGCTATGAGAAAAGCCAACTTCTGTTTTGAGCAGAATCAGAAGAAAGAATGCTTGGCCAACTAGAAAGCTAAGAAAAATAATAATCAGTTTGAACAAAATAAGAAGGATTGTGTGCCTAACATAAATTTAAAAAAAAATAAGGCCAAAAATTATTCTAATAACAAGAAATTCCAAGGAAACAAGATCAATACACCCAACAATTAGAATAATTCTATAGGTAAGGAATTTGCTAATTATCATGGAAATTTTACCAAGAAATCTGAGCATAAAGAGCCTATCAAGTGTTGAGAGTGTAATGGCCCACACTATGCTTCAATCTGTCCAAACCGAAAGAAGCCTGTTAGCAACATTCATACCATACAGGAAGATATGACCATTGGGGAACTAGCAAGGAGCATGCCTAGAATCAACGCAGCCTTGGATAATCGATAAGATAAATATCAAACTTCCATGGTGGAAGTAGAAGGTATGATAAATCAAACCCTTGTAACTATTTTGATTGATCCAGGAGCTAGTTTCAGTTATATTGCACCCCAAATAGTAGAAAAATGTAAGTTATTTGTTGAAAATTTTGAGAATTCATGGTTAGTTCAGTTGGCCACTGGTGCAAAAAGAAAAGTAACTTGTTTTGTTAAAGAATGTGCAATAGTTATGGATAAATTTGAAACTGTTGTTAAAATTAATGTTTTGCCTCTTGGTTTTTATGATTTGGTGATTGGTATGGACTGTTCGGAACAACATAGAGTAATTTTAAACTGTTATGATAAAAATTTCACATGATTAAACATCGATGTTTAACCAGTAAGTGTTAATGGAATACCTATAAAAACCACCATAAGGCAGGAATACCAGTCTTAAAAGAATATGTTGATGTATTCCCAGAAGAAATTCTAGGACTACGTTCGAAAAGGGAATTGGATTTCACCATTGAACTGGTACTGGGTGTAGTACCTAGCTCAAAGGCCCCTTATCGAATGAACATACTAGAACTTAATGAATTAAAGTCTCAATTAAAAGAACTAATTGATAAAAAGTATATT